>CAJHQQ010000619.1:0-164069 GCA_905132885.1 Moricandia moricandioides | reverse complement strand
CTTCATTCACTCTAATAATTTTTGGATAATATGCAAGAATTTTAACTAAATAATGTTGTTAACAATGTGAAAAGAGAAATGAGGACGAATAGTTTATAATTCGATGACATTGTAACATTTTTACAAGAATTGACATAAAAGAATATGTGTAAAAGTAGTAAGAAAACGAGTCAAAATGTGTAGAAAATATGATGTTCTTGTTTTCTATCCCTCCTCTTGTTGTAACAACTGGGAATCATGTTTAGCGTTTTCATTTAATTTATTTAGTCCATCTAACGACATGAACTTTTGCATTTGATAATATATACTTAAATTAATTTGGTAGATTATTCTCAAGTGTATGTTCATTGTTACCTCTCACAGATCATAGATTTCAAACGAGTTAGTCTGTGTCTAAGTAGTCTAACCTATTGCGGTTTATATTTTTTGGATATAGCAGAATGCCCATTGCTGGATGCATATAAAATATAGTTTCTAGACCTAAGACACTATAATTATGGTAGCAGACTGGCCCAAGCTTGTGTACTTATTCTAGGTTAACTCAAGAAGTTCCAGTAGCGGATCCAAGAACTTTTTTAACCGGTGTCAATACATAATTAAAAATAATTCTTTTTAAAAATATATATATAAAAAAAATGTTTTACAAAAACATCCTACGATCTTTCATACCCTGAAATCCAATCATCACAGTTTCATTTGTAATTTTCTCAAATACACCTTTTTCGACAAAAGGAATTAAACAATCATTCAAATACCGATTTCCAATCTGATTTCGTCGATATGTCTTCACGACCTTCATAGCTGAAAAACTTCTCTCAACAGCTGCAGTGGAAACATGCAAAATCAAAATCTTTTCTGATTTTCACACTTCGTTATTGCATTGTTGTGAAAACTATTAGCACCTCGTACATGTTCTGAAATGTTTTTGAACTTATTTCAGCTAAAGAAACAGTAAATGGTCCATGCATCATTTCTTCCACCTTTACAAGCATTATCTTTGAACAAGTAACAATATAGAGAAAAAGCTGCATCTTTTTCACACTATATTCTAACCAATTTGGATGCTAATCAAACCAAGCAGGACAAAAACGCCTTAGTACACCTCCTATCAATGATTGTTTAAAAATATGACCACGAGGTTGACAAAGACTTATCAAATACTCCCTCTATTTCAAAATAATACATGTTTTAAGTTTTTCACACTTTTTAATAAAACACATTTTAATTAATAATGCTCAGTTATTTTTGTAATTTTATATTTCTTATATTTCTAAACCAATAAGAATTCAAGAAGTGCAATTAATATTTTTGAAAATCAAAATTTTTCATTATTAGTTGACAAAAAATGCATTGAAAATATAAAAATACATCATTTTTTTAAAAAAGAAATCCTAAAATATGTATCTTTTTTGTAAGAGAGTGAGTATTTTTGGATTACCTTATTCTTTTGATTTGCATTATATTCTGATATTTTTTTCAATCAGCATAATCTCATGGTAAATTGTCTAAATCATCTAAGTCACTCTGAGTTGATGATGAAGCTTTTCTTTCAAGTGTATGTCTTCAACTTAAAAAGAAACGATAACAAATTGTTAAAAACAATAGAAATACAAAATATAGTTAAATAAGAAATCTAAATAGAGGCTCACTAGTTTTGACATTGATTAGTAATCTCTTTTTATGCCCATAATTTAATAATTTACAATTAGAAATCTAAGATGTGTGTCAGTTAATGTACTTGTAGTATACTTTTTATGCCCATAATTTAATAATTTACAATTAATGGTGTATCAAAAAGAAAAAAAAATGGTTCAATATTATAAATATGCATATACATTAAGAAAAATTAGAATTAAAGGTGTGTCACCTATTGGTGTACATAGGTCCGCCTCTAAGAAGTTCAACATAGAAAATTAATTACAATTATCTTTTCAATTAGACATCCTACTCCTGTAGACAGTCTTTTTAACCACTAGAAATGAATCAATCAAGATCCTAATATGTTCTTGCAATCTTATATATATATATATATATATATATATATATATGCAGGAACGTAAGTTCACTTACAAGAAAGAGAACATGTTGACAATTTTCCTTCAATAAAATGAAGCAACACACTTGTATCTTCCTCTCCACATGTTCGGTGGTGCATCGTGGCATCTTTCGAAAATAACTTTATCTGCAATAGAGTCTTCTCAAGATTTCAGTTCATAAACATATTAGTCAAGTTTTAAATTATGCAACTTTACAAAAGTGTTATATAAGCAAAAATTTGAATGCATTCTTCAAAAATTTGGAGAGTTCCAGAAGTGACTTAGCTTCATAGATGATTGCATTGAGACACACCAATAAACAGCCAAGAGAATAGTTCACCTTCATCAGGTTTTTTAAGAATCCTCTCACAAAAATCACAAGAACATCCCAATAAAAAACAGGGAAATATAGTGAAAAAGAAAGAAAGAAGAATAGTTAGAACAAAGGTGTACAATCCAACAACCCCGAAGTATCAAAATTGAGAAGTCGGCATACTATGCATTTTTATGATAAAATTCGGCCATGTAAGTATACTTAGTGAATTAGATGATTAATTCTCTTAGCTTAAGAGATAAGAATTGATCACAGAGTTCATGGCCTCTTACAACACTTCACTAACAAAGAAAGATTACACAAGTATTCTAGAAATCTTCTCTTGCACAAACCATATTGCAAGAAAAGGAAACTTAAGAATTCAACAACATCAACTAACTTAATAAAACCAAAAGCCCTAGCCTCCTCTGTTACATGTATTTGTTAGCATAATATATATATGGTTATTTGAAACTAACCTAAGTACATTTCTTATGGGCTTGAGTTTGTATTTTCCTAACCCTTTTTGTGTTCTTTTACAAGAGAGCTCATGGCAAAGCCCATTTGGTTGAAGATCAAGATCAAATCTCACTTGCCGACAAAATTCTTTTTTGAGTTTTTTTCTGTCTCTCGCCTCTTTGTCTCACCTTCTTTGTCTCTCACCAACTCAATTGCAACTCCTTTACTCACCGGTGATTTGTGATTGTCCCAACAAAATCTTAGTTGTTCCTATGTGAGCATGCATCTCGTCTTATGATGAACCTAAATTCCTTGTCTTCGATCAGCTTAAGAAACGAATACGAATAATCACCAAACCATCAATAAGATAATCACTTTTGATTATGGCCTTTCCAGCTTTGGTAGGTGAATTATTTCTTAGAGTCCCTTTCCCTTTGAACATTCAGGTACCTTTATTGTCCTTTAACCTTGCATGTACCTTAGTTAAGTTACGATTTGATTTTAGTGACTTTGCTAACCCAGAAATACCATATGTAGTTTCTGATGATGCTCCTGATGAAGCTTCCTCCTCGACTTACATCACCTAACTCATATACCTCCATTACTCTTCTCACTTTAAGTCTGAGTACTCCTAACTAAGCTTCCCTTATTTTTTTCTTTTTCATCTCTTTAACCTCCCACTTTCGTGACTCTTGAGTTGTAACCTTTAGTTTCAATTAAGTTTTGTAACCCGAGCTCTCAACTTCCAGTTGTATTCAAGAAAACACCAAGAGGATTATTACTAATATTCTTTCTTGATATATTTACAGCTATTCCTCCTTGAACCAGATTCTACTCCCTGAGCTTCCGGTTCTTACACTACAGGAAATTTGAGTAGTATTAGCGGACGGAAAACGCTATGCATTAAAAAGCATAGCGTTCCCTTCCCCGCTCTTACAACGCCTGTTATAATAGGTTCGACACTTTTAATAGCGGTTTTCGTTTATGCTATAATTAAAGTAAACAATGATAGCTAAAATGTCTATGCTATTATTAATATTTATTATATATAATTAGATTTTATATATGGGAATAAAAACTTTATTAAAATTTAAAAGCACCAAAAATAATTAAATCAAAAATTAGTTAATGATTAAATTAAATAGACCAATTAATTTATAATGAAAAATCAAATTTTATTTAGTAATTTAATTCAGGTTTACAAATAAATTCCGGTTTACAAAACCCGGTTTAGAAATGTAAACCTAAAGCCTAACCTAAAAAAATAATAACCCTAAGTCTAAAATATTTGCCGTCATCTTCAGCTCTTTCGGTTTCTTCATCTGAGGCCGAGAACACCACAGTAAAGCTTATTCAGCCTCCTCCACCGCGCTAAGCTACCATTGACGATGTCGAGACCACCACTGTTGACACCGAGACCACCACTGTTGACGCCGAGACCACCATTGTTGACGCCGATACTACCACCATCAAGTTTCTTCAGCTATTTTTAACTAAGAATACAAAAACAAAATAGGAATCTGAACACAAAGAGAGAAAAAACGAATACAAAATAAAAATTAATTAACTATGAAAAACAACTTCTTCTCCTTCCTTACTTCTTCTTAGATCTGTAAACAAAAATCAATAAAAAGTATATAAGAAGATGAAAAGAAAAAGAGAACAGATAAGAGAAAGGGGAAGTGAGTTTACCTGTCGTGGTGGTTGCCGAGACTTCGTCTGTGCTTAACACTTTGAATCAGTAAAAACCCTGGGACTGAGAGGAGATGAGAGGAGATGGAAAGTTAACACTTCTAATCAGTAAAAACGGAACCCTTGGGACTGAGAGGAGATGAGATCGAAATTTAACGCTTAGAATCAGAAAAAAACTTTGGGACTGAGAGGAGAGGAGAGAAGATCGAAACATAGACATGTAGAGAGATGCAAGATTACTTTTTTTTTGAGACCTGTAGAGAGAATAGATCGATAGAGAGACACAATAGAGAAGAAAAAAAATAGAACGTTAGATTACCTTTGGTCCATTCTAATCCATCGGTAGAGATTGTGATCCGTGTAGAACTATCTTATTGGTCAATGACAATTTTCCTTTTTATTTTTCTTTTTAACTTGTTTGTTTATAAAATTTAAGCTAAAATTAGTAATAACCATATCTTTAATTTATAGGAAAAAATATTTAGTTTTAAATAATGGCTGTATGTATGTATATAGTTAATTTATATTTTTATTTTATGGTTTATAATTAAAATTTCTAGATTACAAATTTAAAATGAAAGAATTAGTGTTTATATGATATAGGGTTTGGTGTTCAAAGTTTGTGGTTTATGATATTATATTTATAGTTTTCTATTTGAAAGTTATGACCTATATATATTTTTTTGAAAATATATACATTAAGTTTAAAATGTTCTATATATTTTCAAATTTCTAATATATATATATATATATATAATTTATTTTGTTAGGTACTTTATAAATATAAATAATATTTTTTTTAAAACATGATCTTTATAAATATCATAGACTTTGAGGATATATTTGAGGATAAAATTTTAAGAGAATAGATTTTTAGTCTTTGGGGTTTGGATACTCTAATAAAACACAAATAAATAATAAAATACCATGTGCTTTTCATTTAAGATCCAAAATATACAAGGATTTGAGATAATTAGTAAGACACTATTTCTAAGTACATTTTTTATGGCTAACTCTACATTCAACTTCTCAACTGCTGCCTACGTCAACATTTAATCTCAAACTCTAATCTCTGCTCCCATGTCATCTTCTCCAACCCAGCTTCTCATCTTCTCCAACATCAAAACTCAGATCAGCTCATACGGACCATCATCCTCAATAATGAGCTTCACCATTTAAATTTCACCAGCTCCTCTGCCTCGTGTTCTGCTTCTCACTCCGTCTTGGACCTATCTCAATGCCACTGCATCTCCGACTCCCAGCTTTCTTCCTTCTCACCCATCCTACTGTTACTAACATGAATCTCCTGCAGCATTGCTTTGTCTGAATCTGAAATTACCTCCAAATTCAAATAATGAAGTGAACTGATCAAGCGGCGGAGAGTATCACCCTTAAAGAAATCTTGAGTCAGCTGGGGCACAAGCTTCAGCAACAGGCTCAGTGTTGCTGTTTCCATATATAATTAACTAGCCACAGCTCCCTGAGAAGCTTTTGGTGAAGAAGACAGAGCAACAATTTACCTCTTGCTTAATAACAAAAGAACTCTCTTTTGCAGAAGGCCAAGATGATTCTACTGGCTGAAGATTTGCAACGACTTGTGTAGCATCTTTCCTTGCCTAATAACAACAAACAAAGAAGACTTGAATTTGACTGCAATTTATTATATATGAACTCTCTTTTGCAGGAGGCTCAGATGATTCGACTGATATCAAGTGGCATCTGATATCTACAAAACCCACAAAAGAGACAAAGAAACACCAACACTTTCAACCTCCATCTAGTTCCCATAAAGCCCTTAACTTTCAAAAGATTCACACCTAAACAAAAGAGATATGGAACCACCTGCTGAGAACCAAAGAAGACTATGAAGAGCGTAGCGTAATTCCTAGTGAATCTCTTGATATTCTCGTGAACCCTCATCCTCGCCTGCTGAGAAGACGACGGGAGCGAGTAGGAGTCACCCGCGCCGAAGAAACCGAAAAGTCATCGGCGGAGAGCTTGGAGAAGGGAAGAGACAGCGACGAGACGAGACAAGAGAGAGGCGACGAAGCCGCCGGTTATAGAGGAGACGACGTCGTCGGATCCTGAAGAATGTGCGGCGGAAGCTTTAGTGACCTTTAAAACATGTCCATCATATAAAGAACATTAATTTAACCAGAAAATTGTAACAATATCTCTTCTTTTTTTGTAGTGTATGCATAAAAAGATTAATTTTTACTATTTTTAGTTATAATTTAGGATATAAGATTAATTTAAAATTATTTTTCAAGTTTGCGATACTGATTTAAGATTTGAGGCTAATTTCTAAAAATATTAATTTTTTAGTTTATATTTAAGATTTGAAGTTAAATTTGTCATTTTATATTAAAATATTAGAGTTTAAAATTTTGTTTAAAGTTTAGGGGCTGTGTTTAAAATTTTGAATTTAGTGTTTATGATTTTTGAAGGCAAATAAAATGGAGTGAGAGGGAAAATGAAACAAGTGTGAGAGGGAAAATCAATTATTTTTCCGCTTTAGTTTTGCATAGCGTTTGCATTTTCGAAAACGCTATCTAAAAGTAAGAGCTATGTCAACCATAGCACCATTGAAAAAAACGCTATTATATTCTGCTATTAATACTCACATTTCCTGTAGTGATTATTCAGGTAACTCTGTTAATGCAATACCATATATTGACGTATTGAACCATTCCATTATCAACCATAGTTTATGGTTTATTGTTCTTTCCTATTTCATGTGAGAGCTTCTTGTAAATATGGAGTTATTTGTCCCATCTTTTTCATACGATTCCAAGAAGTTCACATCAGAGTTCAAACATAGGCCCATGTAATATCTTTGTTAGAAAATATGTTGAATTCTTGCTAGTGTGTATCTTAGATATAGTAACATGTCCATCTGCTATGACATTTCTGATATGATTTAACTTACTATCGGCATGTTTAGTCCCCTCATGATGCACATGATTCCTTTCTAATGCTAGTGCGCTTTGTGAATCAAAATGAAGTAATACACTTTTATCTTTGAATCCAAATTTTGTGCATAACCCCTTAGCCACAATGCTTATTTTGCGGCTTCGCTGAGTGCCATGTACTCATCTTCTGTTGTAGTTACAGCTACAACAGACTATAGATTAGACTTCCAACATATTGTATTTCCCCATACTTTATTAAAGTATCATGTCACTGATCTCCTTCTATCAAGATTATGTGCATAATCAGAGTCCATGAACCCTTTAATTTCAAACTTTGAATGTTTTTTTAATGTTAGTTTTGTTCTCAAAGTACCCTTCAAATACCTTAGTAGCCACTTCACTACTGACAAATGATCTCTTCCTGGTCATGACATGAATTTCCATACTAGGCCTACATCATAGCCCGAATCAGGTCAAGAGCCGACCATAGTTTACACTGGCATATATAATATTCTCCATATATTTCATTTCCACAACTTTCTCTTCTTTAGTTAAGCTTCACATGTGATGCAGTTGGAGTCACAACATATCTTGCTTCTAACATTCCAAATGTTTTCAGAACTTTTTCAAGATAGTTTTCATGTCGTAAACTAGCAATCCCTCAATTTTATTCCGTATAATATCCATTCCAAGAATTATCGAGGCCATCCTAAGTCCCGAATCTCAAATTCGTTTCTCAAACTTTCCTTGAACTTCTTGAATTCTGTTATATCCCTGAAGCGATCAACAATTTGTCCACGTATAAAAATAGATAGCCTTCTTAGTTTTTACATCCATCATGTAGGCACATACATATCGACTGTTTCTCACAAAATCTTGATCATTCATGAAACTATCAAACGTTTTGTTCCATTTTCTAGGTTATTGTTTCAACTCGTAAAGAGCTTTACGAAGGGCACACTTGTTTTCATTCCCTTTTTAATGAAACCTTCTGTTTGTTCTGTCAAGATCCTTTTTTCCAAATTCCCATGGAGAAAAGTTGTTTTTACATCAAGATGTTATGGCTAATAGTCTATGTTTACTAGGATTAACAACACAATTGTGATTGAAATATGCTTGACAACTGGTGATAAAATTCTTTTGATCAATACCTTCCTTCTATGAGAATCATTTTTCTACAAGTCTTCCTTTATAACTTTGTTCCCTACACCTGATATTCATGGTTTTAGGTTATAAACACATTATGATCATATTACCCTCTAACTTTCTAGTATCTAAGTTATATCCCAAGTATGATTCATATCTAATGAGTCAGTTTCTTTTTTGGGTATGCTATCCCAAAACTTCCAATGTTTGCTTTTTCTATCTTCCTAAAATTTTTTAGGTTCTTCTGAATCTAGTTCATCTGCCATTGCGAAAGCGTATGCAACGAACTTCCTATCTTCATACCTTGGTGGAGGTCTGATGTTGCTCATCCTTTCCATGTCTCTAGCAAGTAAATATTTATCCAAGGAATATGCCTCCTTAGACCCTTCAAAGCTCATATCATCTCTGTTTGATTCGTTTGATTCATTTGATGTAGATGAATTCACTTTTTGAGATGATTCTTCTTCTTATGTATCTGAATGAGTTGCTATGTGGATTACTTTCTCTAAAAGTGATACCTTTTTTGACCTTTTCTTCTTTGTTACATCAACAACATGCATTGAATTGTACATACTAGTTTCAACATTTTCAAGTGTGTCTTTAAACAGCTTTTCCTCATTAAAAACTACATTTCTGCTGGTCTCTCACTTTCCAAATCCGATAACAAGACTATATACCCTTTTACACTAAAAGGGTATCCTAGAAACACCCCCTTAAAAGTCCTTGGTTTTGTATTCTCTTGAACCTTGTGCACATTAGTTGTACACCTGAATCTCCTACGATGTGACAGATCTGGTTTTGATCTAAGCCAAACTTCTTCTGATAATTTAGAATTTAGGTCTGAATTTGGTGATTTGTTGATTAGATAAACAAGCGCATGATCAGCTACTGGCCAAAATTCTTCTCTCAAACTTGTCTCTGTTAGCGTATATCTTACTTTGTCCATTTTTTTTTTGTTCATCCTTTTTGATACACCATTTTTGGTGTATAAGTGCAAGTGTAGTGACTTGTGATCCCAGAATCCTTACACAAGTTGTGAAACTGAGCATTGCATAATTCAATTCTATTATCCGTTTTAGGGATCTTATTTGTTTTTAAGTCCGAGTTTCAAAAAAAATCTCTCAATACCTTGAAATTTAGAACGCATGATCCTTCAATATCAAGAAGTAAATCCAAACTTTCTTTGAGAAATAATCTATAAACCTCATGAAATATATGCACCCTCCAAGACTTTCATTGTTGATAGTTATCCGCATAGGTCAGAATGTATATAATCGAATATTCTCTTTGTGGTATTTCTTGCAATTAGAAAACTTTCACTACAAGAAAATTGTAGTATTGCAATGGTGGTATATTGTTGAAAAAAAATAAAATTGCATGAAAAATGTGACAAATTTCATGTCTTTTTTTTTTTTTTTTGCTAAAAACAAATTTCATGTCTTGTTGTTTAAATGTTGCAAATTCACATTTGTTTCATGTAGCAAAATTAGCCGGGAATCAAGTTGCTGCTATAACTATTATATTATTGCAACAATTTTTTTATAAAAAGTTAGTTGTATACTTGCAACATATATTTGCAACCATAAATAGTGACAAATTCTTTCTACGTAAAATTTATATCAAACAACATTGCGAATCTGCAATTAATTTTTCTCCTTGCAATGTAATACTATTAATGTAAAAGGAAAATTGAAAATGTTTAATTATACAACATTGCAAATCTGAAAATATTTTGTGACTGTGGTTGTCATGTTGTTGTATAAATAATCATTGTGTATTTTTTATACTTAATAGTAAACGCACAATTTATTTTATAATCAACTTTATTAAATAATCTAAAATATTTAAAAAATCAACAAGCATTCGTAAAAAACCAGCTATAATTTGAAAACTAGATAAATAATTAAAACTAACTACAACATGTAAGAAAACACTTAACTGTTGACATCCATTTGTAGAACAACTAAACAGTCAAGCTCTATTATTTTCTCAAAATCTTCATGTTTGTTGAGCCTTTATTTAATATCTGCATTTTCTTCAGAAATATCTTGTACATTTTTGAAAGTTTCATCATTTTCTAAAAAAATTTAGATGGTGGCCGGCACTCTACCGTTGATCGAAATTCACTAAGAAGAGCTCCTAGAAGACCATCACTTACCATATGATTCATCTGAAAAAATTACAAATCAAAGTTAACACTACAAGTAAACTGATAAAAGATAAGTAAAACACACAAAAAAATATTGAGATAAGTGGAATACGAAAAATTATTGTGTACAAAAGTGTGATGAGTTATTAAAAACTCACATATAGGCGGTATATATATATATATAAAAAAAAAATCTAATGTATTTTGATATGAGATATTTCCATATCTTTTAATATAATATTCTCTCAACAACTAAAATCAAGTGAGAATCAAATGATATAATATTCTCTCACCAAACTGCAACAAAGGTAAACAACGGTATAAATAAAAAAATCTAATTAGTGATTTCATCATTTGGAAGAGCAGATAGAAGACAAATATATGGTCCTCTTATTTTTATTTTATTGTTGCTTGCATGTGTCTAGTTCTATATTTTTCCTGGAAATTATAATTCTAATTAAAATATTTACTTTTATTTAAATAGCATAGTTACTTTAAATTATTTTTGAAAGAATATGTAGATGATTTGGTCGAATAGGGATAAGTAAATTACATCATATAGACCAAAACAAAATAAATTCATAATCTAAAAATATCTACAAAATCTTAAGAATCTGAAATATTAAAAATACAGTGTACATGTTCAAATATATAGTATATATTATATTTCTTGTACTTAATATACAAAAGCTATTTAACTTTTTAAAATATATATAATTCTTGCCACATATATATATATATATATATATATATATATATATATATATATATAAGATTTTTATATTGCAAAAGCTTGCAATTTAGTAATGAAAACATGCAACATATATTATAGTTGTGATTTTGCAATAAAATTGGAACGAAACTTCATTATTGCAATAATCATAGCAAATTAATAACATAAATGGAAATTGGAACTTTTTTGTTGCAATATTGTTAATTTCTTGTTGTGTTGTTTATATGACTTTCCAAGCACACATCTTTCAAAAAATTTGAGTGTATCAACTTTCTTCTTCGAAAAATATCCTTCCTTCACCAAGATATCTATATTATTTAAACTCATATGCCCTAATCTAGAATGCCAATGATAACTTTCCTTGAGACACTTTCACCACCATAAATTTTTCGTTGTAAGTAATATAGCTCTCTTTCATAATTTCCTATGATAACATTCATTTCATCCTTGTAGAAGTGAATTATGAACCCGTTTCCAACATATCTACATTCAGGTTTTTCTAACATTCCATAAGATATATAAGATTTTTACTCTTGTTGGGTATGTATCTTACATCACTCAATATGACCGTAAAACTGTCAAGATTAATAATTTGAATTTTCTAACTTCATTGACTTCTTTTTTAAGTGTTAGTAGAAATCAAAACCTTACCCATCATTGAATTCTTCAAGATCAAATAGTGTGTCCTTGTTTGAAATTATGTAGAATAAACATCCAGAATCCATTACCCATTCTTTGTTTGAGTCTTAGGTGCTAACAATAAGTACAATAGGTTGTTGGGGCTCACTTGCTATGTTATCTGATTCTGAATGCTTTCTAGTGTTCTTATCGAGACACTCCTTTTTCCATTGCCCTTCCTTTCCACAGATGAAGTATCCACCTTTTCCAACCTGATTGAACCTATGTTTTAAACTTTGATCTTCCCTTATTTTTGATCTCCCTTTCCAAGCTTTGTTTCCTCATGTGTTATTTTGTTTGCCTTTCCCATGTACTCAACATATAACCTTCAGATTGTGGTTTTGCTTTGTTTAGCAACCCACTTTCATTCAGCTCTACCTCTTTAGCAGAAACTGATGTAGTGACATCATTCACGATGTCTTTTCCACTGTCGTATTTGAGCGTGTAAACAAGTGGTTCACACGGTGGTGGTAAACTTGCTAGGAGCTGAAGTGCCTGATTCTCACTTATCTGAATGTTTAAGCTAGCGAGATCATCAACAAATTTCTGAAAAAAAATCATATTTTCTTCTATACTTTTAGACTCTTCCATCTTAAAACCTACGAATCTCTACTTCAAAAAGATTATTTTTGGAAATATCTTAGTTTGATAATTTATTACGAGAGCCTTCCATTTATCAAGAGATGTGGCCTCCTTCATAACTTTTCTTGAAATTAAGTCACTTAGACTTATCTTATGAAGATTCTTAAACCGCATGTCCTTTTGGTCGAACTTAGGATCCACTTTCTTTTTCTTATCTTCTTTCTTGTTTGTCAGATTTCTGAGGATTCAAAAGAATTCTCATCCAAGACTTCTAAGCCTAGAAGTTCCAACTGATAAACGACCTTGTGTTTCCATATGCCAAAGTCATCTTTGCCATCAAACTTATCAACGTTCAGCTTTCCACTGACTTGACCCATGCCTGATCTTCACAACGGATTCAAGTAGAAGTTTTTGTGACCTTATCATGTCTTTCTGAACCCTGCAGTAATGTATTGCTCTATACCACTTGTAAGTTATGCCAAGTAGATGATTAATTCTCTTAGCTTAAACACACAAGAATTGATCTCTGAGTTTCTAGCCTCTAATCAGTATGTCTCTGTTTGGATTCGTCTCCCATAACACTTTTCTAATAGAGAAAGTTTACGCAAGTGCTCTAAAAATTTTCTTTTACATATACTAGAATGCAAGATAAGTAAAATTGAGAATTCAACAACGTCAACTAGCTTATATAATCAAAAACCCTAGCCTCCACCTATATGTTAACATAAAATATGTATATATTTTTTACTTGTTAGTTGCAACTAACTAAATAGACTCCTTAGGTCATGTTTATCCACGGTTTCTTAGGTGAGTTCTTAACTTATAATTTCACGTTTTTTATTATTTTTTTAATTTTCCGGTTAAGAGACGTCTCTTAGGTCTCTTATTTAAGAGACAGTTCTTAAGTTTTCTTAGTTAAAAGTTAAGAAACGTCTCTTAGAAAAGCTAAGAACCCCATGCTAAGAAACCTGCAATAAACATGCCCTTATGAGTTTGGATTTGACTTTAGATTTGACTAAACCTTGTTGTTTTCTTTTACAGGTGGCCCATAACGAAACCCTACTTAGCTAAAGATCAAAACTCACTTGCCGACATACCAGATAGCTAAGCCCAAAGAAAGTAATGATATCTATATCCAGCTAACTTTGCATCAGTCAAACTACGCATGGCCATTCGTGTTCTCGGATTGGGTTTGGGTCGGATCTTGTCGGATCTTTTCGGATATGGATCCTTCTGGTCTTAGATAATTAGACCCAATAGGCGGATCTTGTCAGATATGGATCCTTCGGGTCTTAGATAATTAGACTCAATAGAGTAATTAGAATTTGTTGTTTCAAGTTCAGTTTGGGTCATTTCGGGTCCGGATCCGGTCGGGTCAGATATAGTTGGACCCAATACAATAATTAGAATTTATCGGGTTCGGTTCGGTTCTGGATCGGGTTATGTTCGGGTCTGGTCCGGCCCGGCCCAAAAAAATACCTAAACACACAAAAAATACTTGACAATATTTAAATACCAAAAAAATCCAAAATTTTATCTAAAATCTGACCCGGAGACATGAAAAATACACAAACTTTTATCCGATTATTCGAATTATATTTTTGAAAATTTAAAATTTTCCCAAAAACCAAAACCATATCCGAAAAAAAATCTAAACCTGAAACTTAAAAAATACACATAATACTAAAATATATTGAACATCCATATATACCTAATGTATACTAGAAGTTTCGGGTATTTCGGGTACCCTATTGGGTCTCGGGTTTGGGTCAGGTCGGATCCAAGACCCATTGGGAAAGACCGGCGGATCCTATATAACAAGACCCAATAAAGTAAAAAAATCAGTTCGGTTTTCTACCCAAACTGGAATTTTTCGGATTAGTTTCGAATCGAATCCTCTGGTTCGAGTAAAATGCCAATGCCTAACTATTGTATAGAAGAAATCATTTCTTTCTGTTTGAATGAATCTAGTGTCTATAAAAAGAAGAAGAAATCATTTCTATAGCTGTGAGAGCAATACAGCACTGGAAGAATATGCTGATTATTGTCGTAACAAGATCTTTTGTACCAGCCTGTAAACAATAGTAGAGATCTCATGTTGTAAGAGGCACACCCAGTGATTCATTTTTTTTTTTGCAACACAATCATTTTCCCAGTGTTTGGATCAGGGGACCTAGCAAACATTAAATTTTACACAAAAATCGTAAATTACTCCCAAACAAGAGAAAATTGAGCGTTTATGTTAAGAAAAGAATGGGGGAAGTTCTGATTCTTATTCATATCAATCGATGGAGGTTCCCTTTATATAGGGATTACAATAGACTTTCATTAACATAAATGAAAAGATAACATTCCTAGATAAACATGGAAAAGGAAAACACTAAACCAAAGTGCATTAGGTTTAGGAACATTGCCGTTTCTCTCTCTAGCCGGATAGGGTCTTGGTCGAATTCGGTTTAGCCTTGGTCTAATCCTCCTTATGGTTATTGCATCCACATCAATTGGTTTATAGCACTCCCCCTTGGATGTTAACCATATAGAGCTCATAATATGTTTGGTATGTTGCCTCATTAAAACCTAACCTGTAAAACCCTTTTCGGATAAAGCCATAGTTAGGAAAAAGAGTACAACCGTATTACTCCCCCTTATGAATGCACCATTATAGATCTTTCAATCTTCTCATTCCGATCTGATGTATAAATTTCCTTAGTGTTGAGGTCGGTAATGCCTTAGTGAATAGATCAGCCGAATTCTCACTTAAACGCACTTGTACCACTTGAACTTCTTTTGCCTTTTGCAACTCGTGTGTGAAGAAGAATTTCGGAAGTATGTGCTTCGTTTTATCACCTTTGATGTAATTGTCTTTTAGTTGAGATATGCAAGCTGCATTGTCTTTATAGATGATGGTTGGTTCTTCTTTCCCATCGGTTATACCACTATCGACCATAATGTGCTGAGTCGTCGACCGTAATCAAACGCATTCTCTACTTGCTTCATGGATAGCCAATATATCGGAATGGTTGGATGATGTTGCGGCCATGGTCTGTTTCATTCATCTCCATGAAATGGCTGTTCCTCCATTAGTAAATACATAACTTGTTTGTGATCTTGCGTTATGTGGATCAGATAGAAAAACCTACATCTGCAAAACCAGTTAACTCCTCTTTGGGTTGGTTAGTTTGGTTAGTATAAAACAAACTTAAATCTTTCGTTCCTTGTAAATAACGAAGTATATGTTAATGATTACTATTGGTTCCTTTAGACCTTTCTTGATCATCAGCTATACTTTGAACTATGCATACTGATATGCATGCTGATGGATCATGGCTGTACCACGATCTGAATCAATATGATGGTCATGATCAGTATATCCATCTTGATATAGAACACAAAGGTGTTTTGGCGTTCTGCACGTTTTTTGGCCCAATGGTTGTCCATCCCGCATCTATGGCACACGGCCTTGGCATTCGTGGTCGGGCCTTGTGGTTTAGTGAACACACCACGGCCTCTACCTTCGACCACGGCCATATGCATTTCTATCTTGACCATTATGGTCTTGGCCGTATGGTCGGCCATATTGGTTTCCCCGGCCGTAATTGTTTCGGCTATAGGGACCACGACCATGTTGGTTACCGCGGCCGTAAGATCGGCCACGCCCACACCAATGTCCTCGACCACGGCCGTTATGGCTGTTATGGCCGGTGTTATGGTCATGGTCGGATTCCCTTTTTTTCATCCGTGGCCACTATTGAATCAGGTAATGGGGATGCACCATGGGGTCTTAATTCACCTATCTAAGAACCAATCGATAACTTGTATCATTTGAAACCAATCAACTTTTCTTGAAGTTGGTTTATTATAAACACAAGGAATTTCCTTTTGTAATAATATATGAACTGATTTGGATTGTTCTTATAGAACTCCTTTACTTAGTCGATCATATTATATGCAGTTGTTTTGTATCAGTTCATAAACAGCTTAGGAACAAAGTTGTTTCTTTGAGAATTTATTTTCTCATCTTTATGGTACCTTTATCTGGTGATTAATATATTGCTTACTACATCATCATTTCTTTCTATATGTATCTAGACATTATCAATTTCGAATTGTAGTAGCATCCACCACATAGGAGTATATCTCCTTATAATTTGTTCCTTGATCTCTGTGAGTATTCTTGTGTAACCAAGCCATTATTTAAATGATTTTAAGTAGGAATATGAACACCTTAGGCCACATGGTCATATCCTATATCTCACGATTTATTTTCCCTCACAAAACCCATTTATCCACTGGTTTATCAGATGGCGTTGTATGGCCAATACGCCCATCTCTTCTATAGATTCTTTAAATCTTTCTTTTAAACCCCACGTTTTCTTTTAACCTTATCTTTGTGAGTACTCACACGTGGGTTCATGATCCTCACTTTATATCTTATATTCAAGTGCTACCTTGTATGTGCTATGTAAATATATCATTGGTATTGATACCCTTTCTGCGTTCCATTGTATTCCAGACATAACATAATTGATTGCAATCTTATGACCTTTAATACCATGTTGTTTGGCGTCCCAAATCAACTTAAGTACCATGGAGTTTGGCGTCCCAAATTCCATTGTATGGTATCTTATATTGGTCGACCATTTTCTATGTCTGGGATGGTTTCCTTTATGACCTCGGATTTGTTATTCTATGCACCTTTCTCATTCCTTTCGAGGTTCCTTATCTTATGGAACATATTGGTCTATCTTGTATAGACTCTGTAGCAACTTGATTGTGTCTCTTCTAGGACAACAAATTCGTTGGTGCAAGCAGGTATGACTTTAGTCATTCTTTTCTTTTCGGGTCAATGTGTTTGGCATTTAGTTCTGCTAGCTTTTGTATCATTTGATCACATTTTTTAGACGTCTTTAAATCATATTTTCTAGTCCGAGGATCTTGCCAAGACAATGATGGTTAATACCATTCTATTTTTCTTATTCTCTTTACCAGCTTATTACTTTCTCCCTTTTAATGTTGGATGATCAGATTACTTATTTCTTGCAATTTGTGTTCTTAGCCACTAATTAGATCACCCATGTTTGGCTCATGACACCTTAAAACTCGTGGGAGAAAGACATTTTCATCCAACATATATTCTCATTCTCAATCCTCTTTTGAGGTTCCATCTTAAATGATACATATGTCTGTGGTGATATATTAAGATTCTTTTAAGATGGTTTATGTATATGTCTGGTTTATGACCCTTAATTAATCTGAGAAGAGAATATCTATGCTCACTTATATGGCCTGATGCATATTAATCTTACATGTAAATTCATGTGTCCTCAAGCATTAGGTAGTGGCCTTTGTAGTATAAAAAATTTGGCCAAGTTTACTGTGGTCATAGACCATGTCACACAGATTTGTAGTATGTTCATGGATCACGGTTTGTCCTCACTCCCCCTCATGGACATACTATAATCACGTGGTACTTGGGAAAATAGAGCCTAATGAGTTTCCCTTGTGTACATGTTACACAACGTGAGATTTTATGGGATAACTCTTTGTGCATTTTGTAATATTTTTCTTTGCATCAAGTTTGGACTTGGATGGCTAATCCAGTCATGCCATAAAGTGTAAATTTCGTAGGTATACATGATACCATGGATTTTACCTTTATCATACTAATCTTTGGCATAGTCTAGATCAATAGATTATGTAGGTATAGTCTTGACCACTTTCTTATAAGGTCTTAGGTGATTTTCTTATAATATAAAAGGAACTTTTGTTTCCTTTTTCCCATTGGTTCAATGTGGAAACCATCCATACTCAAGTCTTTATAACTCAATGGGTCTTTTATTGGGTGAATAAATTTGTGCCCCTTTAGGCAATGTCTTTTGCCATGGTCTTATAGTAGACTGACTATCCTTTTATTGTCATTTATCAATCAATAACACAAAAATGACAATCATGAAAATGACATTAAAGAAATGAATCATAGAAATGTCAAACACCAATAAACGTTTTAATAAAAACAATCAAGGATTACAGATGTCGTATTTATTTATCATCTTTGAGACAATCAGAAGTCTCGTATTCTAGTAAATCATACTTATCATGATCAAAATCGTTTTCATCATCTTGGACTATCATGTGGGCTTCAGGATTCTTTCCCTTCAAACTTTCTTGATATAGATCACATAAATGTTTGGGAGTTTTGCATGTCTTTGCCCAATGACTGCTCATTCCACACCTATGGCACACTAATTTGGTCGGTTGTGAGGGTCTGAAAGAATTCGCTCAGCCTCGTCCATTTCCTCGGCCAAACGAGTTACTTTGGACTCTATCTCGACCATAGTCTCGACCGTATAGGCTTCCTCGACCGCGGCCATAAGAACCTCGACCGCGGTCACGTCCTTGCCATTTTCCATGGCCTCGACCGTGTTGGCTATTAGTGTGGACGTGGTTTGCCTCTTTATCAGCATTAATGGCTGCGTGTGCCTCATGTAATGATGTGGATCCTGGAAGTGTCATTTCACTGTTTCTCATTAATAGTTCATTGTTCTGCTCCGCAAGGAGCAAACAAGATATAAGATCAGCATATGTGGTGAAGCCTTTTTCACGATATTGTTGTTGAAGCAACACATTGCTTGTGTGGAAGGTGGAAAAGGTTTTCTCAAGCATATCCTTATCCGTGACCTTCTCTCCACACAGTTTCAATTTTGAAACGATCTTAAACAGTGCGGAATTGTACTCATCCACAAACTTATAGTCTTGGATCCTTAGGTTTCTCCAATCGTAATGAGCTTTGGGTAAGATCACCATTCTTTGGTGATCGTATATGCTTTTCAGCTATGTCCAGAGCTCAAGAGGATTTTCGATTGTTAGGTACTGATCCTTGAGACTCTTAGCCAAGTGATGTCTTATTATTAGTATGACTCGGTATCTATCTTTCTCACTGACATTATTTTCATCTATAATGCTTTCACTAAGTCCTATAGACTTTAGTATGATCTTGGTATCAAGCGCCCATTAGAGGTAATTATCTCCAGAGAGATTAAGGACCGCATATTCTAAGTTATTGATTTCTGACATCTGAGATCATATGATTATGAGTTTTAAAATTCACATTTTATAAACCTATCATAAGGGTTTCTAAGTTCAATTGCAATCAAAAAAATGGTGATTCAATGAACAATACCCGGTTTATAAGTATGATGCATTGTCATACAGCCAGTACGAGAATGATGCAATGCAATCTATCAAACTAACAAGGTTATATGATTGATTCAATCTAGCAACCTAATTGGTTCATGTTTTAGACCATGTGGTCGGTTCAATCAAAAACAATCAATGGTTACTTTTAACAATCCTAACAAGTAGTTTCTAGGTGATCAATCAATCAAACAAATTCAGTTTTATAATTAAGCCTAATTGGTTTACAGTTAGCAAACCTAATTAGATCGTAATTAAGGTTATTGGTCGATTTAGGTTTAGGGTTCTAGCAATCCTAATTAAATTATAATTAGGTTTAAGATTAGGGTTTTGTTAATTAGCAACCTGGCAAGTCTAATTGATTTTAGGTTTTTGTAGATTAACAGTCCTAGCACCCGGTTTCTATGTGATTTGCAATCAAACTATCAATCAATCAAGCAATTCAATCAATGGACTTGTACCCTATGTGGTCAGGATGAGATTTCCTAAACTATCCAGCAACCTAGCAAAGTTCTATGATCAATTTATAAATTAAGGTTTAATCGTATCACCTTAACCTCAAGTAGGGTTGAACGGTCCACCGAGATTGGTCGCGGGTTGTGTACGGACTGGTCGCATGTCCTTGAGTCTATCGGGTGGTGATTAGTCGTGTATCGGTTGCTTATGGTGCTGGATGGTGGGTCGTAGGATGCAGCTTGCTATCGGGTGGTGTATCGGCTGTGTATCGGGTGTGTACGGGTGACAATCGCAGTCGGATGGTGTATCGGCTGTCTCGGGTGTGTCTATGTCCGTGGGTTGGCCGATTAACCTCTATCGGGTGTTTGCGTGTATCGCGGATGCCTTCGGGTGTCTAGGGTTTTGCGGTAGAGTGAGAGGGAGATTGGATGGTGTTTTAGGATTAGGGTTCTTGGCGGTTGACTTTAGGTTTATGGGTTTCAAGTTTTGGCTTAGGGTTAATGAGAGACGTATCGTGCTGATAACGTGTTAAGAAAAGAATGGGGGAACTTGTAATTCTTATTAATCAAACTCGATGGAGGTTCCGTTTATGTAGGGATTACATTAGACCGTCATTAACATAAATGAAAAGATAACATTTCTAGATAAACGTGAAAAAAAAAAACACTAAACCAAAGTGCATATTAGGTTTAGGAACATTGCCGTTTCTCTCTCTATTCGGATAGGGTCTCGGTCGAATCCGGTTTAACTTTGGCTTAATCCTCCTTATAGTTATTGCATCCACATCAATTGGTTTATAACAACTGTAAGAGTTTTATAGACATAAAGGGCCTAAATATGGATTCAAAATGCCAAAATTATTTTTTTCAACTGGTATATTTTCGAGTCTTTATAAATGTATATACAAAACTAGCCTGGATAAAATATCAAGAAAAAAACTAGCCTAAAAGCAAAGATCAAGAAAATATACCGACTTTTGTTCCCAAAAATTTTGGATGTTATATAAATCATAAAATATGCAAAAATGTTTTAATTAATTTATGAATAATACAATCTCTAATTCCTCTGATCCACCTCGGTGTGGAGTGACCAATGTCTAGACTGTTTGACCATATCATCTTCGTATAAATATTTCCACTGTAAAACTTCTTTTTTCTAAAAAAAAAGTGGAATTATTTCATAATTGAATTGCATTTGTACTCCGTTCCATTTGAAGTGAAAGTTAGACTAATAAGAAAAGTAAAAGTAATATTAGAGTAAATTTATTTTTATTCTATTATGGTGTAAAAATTGAGTAAGGTAAAAGAAGATATTTTACTTTAAATTCCACTTTGAAATAATAAATAAACTGAGGTTAAAAATGCTCTTGGATTGTCATTAATATAAAATCTACATAAAAGTTTAAGAACCCAAAAAACTAAAACTAAAATTGGAGCAAGTGAAAAGAGAACCATGAATTTTCTATTTTGGAAGAGAAAAGACATGGTTCCAATGAAAACACAATTAAACACTTTTCCATGAATTTCTGTTGATACATCTAGAAGACGAAAAAAGGTGTATTTTTTTAGATGAGAAGATTATGTCTCTGATAGATATTCTCTATCTAGCTTCCGTTGAGACAAAAAGTCAAAGAAAAGCTAACAAAAAGGAGAAATAGACGATGATCATGATGATCCTCATACCACAATTGTTGAGATAGTATCCCCTTGGATATCTCGACTCCCAACTTCTAAATTGATGCTTCATGCATCGGTAGCAATGTTATTGGCCTAGGGTGTAATCTTAAGATCACATGGGTATTGAATCATTTCTATTACGCGCGTGTAACAGAAACCTCTTGGTCTTACGCGATTAGATGAGAGGATTACTTTGGCCAGCCTTATGTATGAGAGATATGAGGATCTCCTCAATCTGCTTTGAGACAGACTACTCATACTTAATGAATATGACCACTAACTCGATGGACTAGCCAGCATTTGCTTCGGAGATTGATGCTTTTCAGAGTATACAAGATAACTTTGAGAGCATGAGTTTGTTTCATATTCTTCGGAGTGAGAATGGTCGGGTGAACCAACTAGTGAAAAAGTTTAGACCGAAAGTTTTATTTACTCTTATGTAGATTAGACACGATCAGATACTAGTGTTCCTCAAAAATTCATATCGTGTGACTAAAACGTAATCTAAATAAATGGCCGTCTGACAAAAAACAAGGTTATTAATGTATTTCCCAACTCCACTTAAAATTGATGAGTAGAATTTTACACAAAACAATACTTTGGCGTTTTAAATAGAGATATTTACCCAGATTAACTCTGATTTATTGATTACTTGACTAACGTTTAAAAAGCGAAAATCAGTATAATAGGTACAAAAAGACATAAAACCCATTGAACATTAATCTATTCACATTTCTGCCATTATATTAATAAAAATCCAACTTTAAAATTTATTAACTGATTTTGAAAATAACAAAACTTAAACATCATAACCCTAAAATAACAAATTAGAACACAAAATTATCCTATTTGCCTGCGATTTTCAATGGAAGAAGAACAAGAACTGATTGATGTTTGTTACTGAAATTCTAGAAAAAATCCTTAGAGGAAACAAAAGACCTCTATTGATTTCACGATGAACCTTTTTTTAGGATTGTTGATTTTTTTTCCCTTTGTTTGTTCATCTGATTACCATCAACGGAGGTCTTTTTTTGCGTTTCAGTGCGTACCGAAATGACCCATTCCTACTTCGCTCGATCATCTTCTGGAAGTTTTTTGGGGTTCCACTTATGTTAAACAAATTATTCCAATTTGTTGATAGTGCTCCTCTTACCTGATCATTTGTAAGATTGTTTGTTTCTCTTTATTATCTATAGATATTGAATGATCTAGACGTCTAGAGAACATGGATAATCGTCACTAGAATCATAAAAAAATGTTTTTTTAATTACAAAAGGCTTAATACTTGTTTTTTGATCTTCATTTTTTCAGTTTTCTTACCTTTTCATGTAAATTTGCATCCATTGATGTGAGTAAAGCGTTTCAAACCGTGATTGATTGTTAATGATTGAAAGCATGCGTACATGGCTAAATATTCGAAATCATGTTTCATGCGTTAAGAATCTTTTTCAGCTATGTCATGAGAGTCCCTCAGCTGATGTAGTTGCAGTGAGAAAGAAGTACAGTCAGGACAAAACAACAACGCACTTCTCTGCCTTTGTAAAAGCTAGTTTCGTTATAAATAGTATGTGAACAGAGCCCTGAGCTAGTTGTATGGCATCGTGGCTCCAATAGTCTTTGTGTTGTCATTTGTATTAAATGGTTTGCTGAAGGTTTTAGAAGAGAGGATTAATGGCCAATGGGACATGGAAGGTTAACTAAAGGTGTAATAGAGAGGGAAGTATAAGTTTGGAGTGAAGAAGAATAAACTTGTGCAGTTAGGTTTCAAGTGTAGAAAAGTTATTCATTTTCTGTTGCTTCCTTGCATATATGTGTCTGATACCTTTGTTTACTTTAGTGTTTGCGTATGTGTTTTTTTTATTTCTCTGCTTATTTATCAATCTGTTTGACTTAGATTTAATGGCTTCTTTGTTATTTATCATAGTTGTATATATAATTTTGCAGAACATGAATTGTTTATTCTTCGTTTCTTTCTAACGTTTTTTTTATTGCTAGACATGACTTCTTTTAGTGGTAGGCGACTATCAGTGACTACTCTACAAAATGACAAAGCTCTTAGTCAGCAGAAGAGTATGAGCTATTATAGCTATTTGTCCAATTTTCAAATGGTAGAAGGAGGTGTGGGAGCTAGCTGCTGAGATTTACGACGTCGTTGCAGAAGCTCAATCACTCATTTATTCCTTGATTCACCAAAGTATAGTGTTGTTGTTGGAGATAAGCCTCAATATCTTGGAGCATAAGTTTTCTATAACAAGTTGGTTTAGGAAATAATGTTTAGTGCAATCCATATAGAATTAGGAGTTATCTAATACTATATGAAATAGGAGTTATCTAGCACTATATATATCATTGATGAGTTGTGTCAATGATAAGGAGAATAGAATAGATTGAAGTGTTTAGTTTTGAGCTATTTTCTAAACATAATAAAGAGAGATATTCTTTATACAAGTCATGTTGTGTTCAAGCTGAGTTTCGTGGTTAAACACAAACACGTTTCTGTTCCTTTTATTTAGTATCAGAGCCAGGTTTTGATCGATCGTTTGTTAGTAAGAAAACCGAGCTATGGGAGATCTTACAACAACCACACGTCAAAAGGAGTTTGACAAAACGATCTCGATCCAGTGTCATATGCTTACCTCTACGAATTATACCGTATGGTCAATGAGGATGAAAGTTCTGTTACAAATTCATAAGGTTTGGGAAGCTGTCCAACCTGGAACAGATGAATCGAACAAGAACGATATCCCAACAGCGTTGCTATTCCAGTCCATTCCGGAGAATCTTATACTGCAAGTTGGCGAACAAGACTCACCGTTAAAGATATGGGAGGCGATAAGCAAGCGATATCAAGGGGCTGAGCGTGTCAAGGAGGCACGACTACAAACCCTTATGTCAGAGTTTGAAAGAATTAAGATGAATTCTTCAGACACAATAGATAACTTTGCTGGAAAGTTATCAGAGTTAGCAGCAAAGGCTGCATCCCAAGGAGAAACCATTGAAGAAAGCAAGCTCGTGAAGAAGTTTCTCAACAGTCTACCTAGAAGCAAATACATCCATATTATTGCCTCTCTCGAGCAAGTCCTTGATCTGAAGACGACATGATTCGAAGAAATCATAGGAAGACTCAAGGCCTATGAGGAACGTATAAGAGAGGAGGAGAACTATGGAGAACCGCAAGGAAAGTTGTTACTTGCAAGCTCAGAACAACATAGTTCTACAGGAGTTAGGGGATATAGAGGTCGTGGTAGAGGAGACAGAGGATACAGAGGACGTGGTAGAGGAAGATACAACTCACAAGAATGTTCTACAAATCACTCTCTCCAATCGAAAGATAAGAAAGAAAAACCACCTCTAATTTGCTTTCGTTGTGATAAACCTGGACATTGGGTTTCCACATGTCCAGAAAGATTACAAAAGTTAGAGGAGGCAAATAAAACACAAACACGTAGCTGATCCAGCCCTCTATATGCACGAAATTGTATTCTTGAATGAAGAGAAGATCATTCCAAAGAATTACGTGAACCCTAAGGATGAAGATGGAATATGGTACCTCGACAATGGAGCAAGCAATCATATGACCGGAAACAAGCAATATTTCTCGAAGCTCAACCAAAATATAAAAGGTAAAGTTAAGTTCGGAGATGGATCATGCATTGAAATAGGAGGGAAATGATCAATTTTATTTCAAAGCAAAGCGGACGAACAACAACTCGTCACAAATATCTACTACATCCCCGAGCTTAAGAGCAATATTTTGAGTTTGGGACAAGCCACAGAAGCTGGTTGCGATGTCAGAATGAGACAAGATTATTTGACTCTACATGATCCAAGTAGAAGACTCTTGGTGAAAGTCATACGGTCGTCCAACAGACTTTACAAGATTGGTCTGAGGATTGGAAAACCGGTATGTTTACACACAAGAACTAAAGATGAAACTTGGAAGTGGCACGCAAGGTTGGGACATATAAACTTCAAAACGTTGAAAGCTATGTACAACCAGAAGATGGTCTCCGGCTTACCAGAGATCAGAGAAGAGAAGAAGATGTGTGAATCGTGTTTGGTCGGAAAATAAACACGTCAAGCGTTTCCAAAGGCTACCATGTACCGAGCATCCAAACCACTCGAGCTTCTTCATGCAGACTTATGTGGTCCGATAACACCACCAACCATCGCTCATAACAGATACATATTTGTCATCATTGATGACTTCTCAAGATACATGTGGACTATCTTGATGAAAGAAAAAAGTGATGCGTTTGGTATGTTCAAGACGTTTAAGAGTCTGATAGAAAAAGATCTTGGAGAAGAGATCATTACTCTGAGAACCGATAGAGGAGGCGAATTCACTTCAAAAGAGTTCAAGAGTATTGTGACAAAAGTGGGATTAGGAGGCATATCAGAGCTCCTTACACACCGCAACAGAACGGCGTCGTAGAAAGGAGAAATAGGACATTGATGGAGATGACAAGAAGCACTCTCAAGGTGATGAAAGTACCAAACTACTTATGGGGAGAGGCAGTGCGTCATGCAACATATGTGATTAACAGGGTGCATACAAAAGCCCTTGTTAACATGACTCCATACGAATGTCTTAGAAAGAAGAAACCAAACCTTACTCTAAGGTTGAAGCAGCAAACCTGAAGAAACTAGACGATAGATCACAACCATTAGTGCATCTTGGAATCGAGCCAGGATCCAAGGCATATAGGTTGTATAATCCCTCAACTAGAAGAATCGTTGTAAGCCGAGATGTAGTTTTCAATGAGAAAACTAGTTGGAACTGGAAGGGAGATGATGGAGGCGATCCAGGTATGTTTCAAATGACGTGGGGAGACGTTATTGATGAAGGTCATGGACCATACAATGCTGGAAATCCTCAAAACGAGTATAATGAAGACACATGTACGTCTGACTCTGTTCAACCTCATTCCGAGCTTGAACAAGAACATGATCAAGAGGGAGTAGAAACTGAAGAAGTTGAATATGTTCAACCTCAATTAAGACGATCAGACAGAACAATAAAACGTCCTGATTATCTTAATGACTACATACTTCAAGCTTCAGTGGAATGTGAGATTCTACTCTTGTTGATCAAGAACGAGCCAAGATGTTTCAGAGATGCTAAAGAACACAAGGAGTGGAGATTGGCATGTAAAGAAGAAATTGACTCAATCAACAAAAAAAAGACGTGGGTCTTAGTTGATAAACCAAGCGGGATAAAGATTATTGGTCTCAAGTAGATTTTTAAGATAAAGAAGAATGCAGATAGTACTATCAACAAATACAAGTCGAGATTAGTGGCTAAAGGATACGTACAGGAATCTGGCATAGACTTTGATGAAGTTTTTGCACCGGTAACTCGTATAGAAACCATACGATTACTAAGTGCATTAGCAGCATCAAACGGATGGGAAATTCATCACTTGGATGTCAAAACAGCTTTCTTACATGGTGTGTTAAAGGAAGAAGTTTATGTTGAACAACCCGAAGGTTTTGAAGTTAAAGGCGAAGAACACAAAGTGTATAAGCTTACAAAGGCGTTGTATGGCTTAAGACAAGCTCCAAGAGCTTGGAACACGAAGTTAGATGAAGTCTTGAAAGGTCTGAACTTCCAAAGATGTGCAAAAGAATCAGCCGTGTATCGCAAGGAAGAGAAAGGAACGCTTCTCATCGTTGCTATTTACGTCGACGATCTGTTCGTCACTGGCAATAGTCTCAAAGCCATAAGTGATTTCAAGAAAGAAATGTCATCTAAGTTTGAGATGTCATACCTCAGAAAACTCACTTATTATCTTGGTATTGAAGTGTTTCAAGGGGAAACTGGAATTGAGCTTAAACAAGAAGGCTATGCAAGGAAAATTCTAAGCGAAGCAGGTTTAGAGAAGTGCAATCCGACTCAGATACCTATAGAGTTTGGACTGAAAGTCTCAAAAGCTACAGAAGAAACAAAGATAGATCCTACGAGCTATAGAAGGAATGTCGGATGTTTAAGGTACTTGTTACACACTCGTCCAGACTTAGCTTTCTCTGTTGGAGTCGCAAGCAGGTATATGCAGAGCCCTCGCAAATCACATGGCGAAGTAATGAAGCAGATACTACGATATCTCAAGGGAACTGTCGCATATGGTTTGAAGTTTAAGCGTGGAGGATCAAAAGAAATCACTGGATACAGTGATAGTAGTCATAACATAGACCAAGACGATGGAAGAAGCACTACTGGTCATATGTTCTACTATGGATCATCACCTATCACGTGGTGTTCACAGAAGCAAGACATAGTTGCATTGTCTACGTGTGAAGCCGAGTTTATGGCAGCAACAGAAGCAGCACGACAAGCGATATGGTTACGTGATCTGTTAAGCGAGATTACAGGCTTTGACACATCACAAGTTCTCATAAAGATTGATAACATGTCTGCAATTGCATTCACCAAGAATCCAGTGTTTCATGGTAAGAGCAAGCATATTCATAAGCGTTATCATTTCATAAGAGAATGCATCGACAGAGAGCTAGTCGAAGTACAACACATTCCGGGAGTGGAACAAAAGGCGGACATTTTAACTAAATCTTTGGCGCGAATCAAGTTTACTGAGATGAGGAACTTGATAGGAGTTCAAGACATGTCCAAGACCGAATTGAAGCTTAAGAGAGAGAATGTTGGAGATAAGCCTCAATAGCTTGGAGTCTAAGTTTCCTATAACAAGTTGGTTTAGGAAATAATGTTTAGTGCAATCCATATAGAATTAGGAGTTATCTAATACTATATGAAATATGAGTTATCTAACACTATATATATCATTGATGAGTTGTGTCAATGATAAGAAGAATAGAATAGATTGAATTGTTTAGTTTTAAGCTATTTTCTAAACATAATAAAGAGAGATATTCTTTATACAAGTCGTGTTGTGTTCAAACTGAGTTTCGTGGTTAAACACAAACACGTTTCTGTTCCTTTTAGTTGTAACGTTTAGTCTTATTTGTTTTAGTTCATGCACTTATCTATCTAGTAAACGTTTTGGTCTGATTAGCTTTAGTTCATGTACTTATTTGACTAGTAATTGCAACCTGTAGTTTTATCTGTGTATCAAAGTGAGTTTCAGCTTCAAGTTTCTGCCTATTTTAACGTACATGTATTATAATAGCACCAACTAGAAACAAAACAAGATGAGGAAAGTATCCATCACATAATATATCCAGGGTGAATTAATACATGAAGAAAACATAGAGAACGAGTAGAGGGTCAATGCAAGTCATGATGACGCCTTCAACATAGATGTTTAAAAGGAATCAAGATGTAATCAGATTCAGTTCATACGTAGAGTGAGAAGAGAAGCTGGAAATTTGGTTTAGATCAATTTAATTCAAATTACTCTTGGTTTGAAAGGTTTTGGTTTAACTCAATTTGAATTACTGGTATATGAAATAATTTCAAAATTAAATGGTTTAATAAGGTTTGCAATAATTATTTCGGTTAAGTGGAATTAAAAAAAAATCTGTGACCAAATCATAAATAAATATGGGGCTTAAGTTTAACCAAATTTGTCAAATTGTAAAAAAATGTAGTCAAGGAATAAATAAATCTATCAAATTCTAACTAAATCTGTCAAAATTAAGTAACTCTGTGACTAAAGAATAATAAATCAGTCAAATCAAAATTAAATCTGTCAAAAAAGTAAATTTATAGCTAAAGAAAAAACTAAATCTATCAAATTATATGTAAATTTGTGACCAAATAAATAAAATCTAACAAATCTAATTAAATCTGTCAAAATTTAATAAATCTATGGTCAAATGTGACAAATTTGTTATATTAAATATGTGAAAATCTTATTAAGTCTATAAATATTAAATTAAATCTATGGCTAAAGAATAATAAATTTAAGTTTGTGGCTACATAAAATGTGGATAGAATATTCCAAAAATTTGGTAATAACATTTTGTAATTATTATTTTTTGTTAACAAATGAAATACAGGTAAATTAGGTATGAAAAACCAACTAGTAATTAAAATAAAACTAGAGTTAAACTAGTAATTAATTGATAAATAAAGATTAAAGTAGTTCCCTATTAAATATATCAAATCAAATATTCTTTTTACTAAAAGAAAGAATTATTCTTTCATATGCACTAGCTTGACAAAAGAAAAACAAAACTGTTTCATATGCAAAGTTCATGAATTAATGGATGAACTGAGATTACATATACCAAAAAATTAGGATCTAACACAACCAAAAGCATCACAAAAAGAAACACTCAGCTTCCATGAATTTAGCCAATGATATGGAAAGTCTTCAGTGAAAAAAAAAATGGATGAACTCACGTGGTCTATCTGTCCCTCTCCTTTCAGACCTAAAGTTTAGATACGTGGCTCTTCTCCCTCACCGAATTCAGGAATCCGCGTCGGCTGTTTCCACGTGGCTACCTCCTACTGGACACAACGTGAAGTAAAACTATTCTGTCGGTGGACCCACATACCTATTTTAATTTATAAAATCAAATAAAAATGACATAACACACAGTAAAATCGAAAAATTCATGGTTAGCTTAGCGCCTACGCGGACCGTAACCACCGGTACACCAACCAAACAGACGTTTATACAAGTTAACTCAACACTTTTTCTTCGATTAGCGGTAACGTAATCACTGTAAAAAAACAAAGGATGACCCGGTTTAGGTATTCATTTCCGGTTTGGTTTCCTCTCTTACCAGCTAAACAAAACCGGTTGAGACTATAAAAGGCGAACAAAACCGACATGTAGCTCTTTCTCTTTCTTCTCTCTCTCTCTTCACCGTCGTCTTCTTCCTCCTCTTCTCTGCATTAATGTTTGTTTAAAAACGACGCTTCGTCTTCTTTCTCCGGGCTACGTAATATGCATATGTATTTCGTCGTGTATATAAAAGAGATTTTGACTTCGTAATCTGAAAGCAACGTTTCTAGAGAGAGAGAGAGAGAGAGAGAGAGAGAGAGAGAGAGAGAGCTTTTTTTTCTTACCTAAATCTATACTCTGCGATTTTGCGAGATCGCATATTAGGTAAAGGTATGAAAAGATCGTGAATTTATTATAATGTTAGCGATTTCATTTCTGGGTTTTGATTTTTTTTGGATCTATTGTTAATTGAAGTGATCATGATTCTCGTTTCTTGATCTGGGTTTTGTTGATTCAGGGATCTGATTTGAAGCTTCTGGATTTGATTCTCTCTGCAAATGCCAGGTGATTGTTCAGCTATGATTTATCAAGAATCTGATTGGGTTTTTATAAAGCTTTGTTTTTTGTGACAGCTTTGGGTGAGATCCTTTCGGTTCCAGAGACTGATAAAGGGAAGCGTAAAGACATTGTTGAGAACTCAGAGGATGAGAAGATTCCCAGAGCTCGTTCTAGATCCTTGAAGAAGAAAGCTATCAAAGCTTCCACCAAACTCACGCATAGTTTGAGGAAACGAGGGAAGCGTGTAGCTGATCAGTACGCAGCTATTGTGATCGAGGATGTGAGGGATGCAGAGGAGGAGAAAGCAGTGAATGTGTTTAGAGAAGCTTTGGTTTCTCTTGACTTGCTTCCACCTCGACATGATGATTATCATACCATGCTCAGGTAAATCAAACAGTGTTTTAGATGGTTTAGAGACAAGTGAAGTGTCTAGATTTGGGATTGATCAAGTTGATGTTGGAGCAGATTCTTGAAAGCGAGGAGGTTTGATCATGACAAAACTGTTCATATGTGGGAAGAGATGCTAAAGTGGAGGAGAGAGAATGGAGTTGATACAATAATGCAGGTGAAGAATCTTTCCACATGTGTTTTTTTTTTCTTTCTTGTGTGACTAACTGTCAAAGCAATCATCCTTTTCAGGATTTTGTGTATGAGGAGTACGAAGAAGTACAACAATACTACCCACATGGCTACCATGGTGTAGATAGAGGAGGCAGGCCTGTCTACATCGAACGTCTTGGTAAAGTTGACCCGGGAAAGCTAATGAAAGTTACTTCATTGGAGCGTTTCTTGAGATATCATGTACAAGGTTTTGAAAAGACTTTCTCTGAGAAGTTTCCAGCTTGTTCCATCGCAGCAAAGAGACATATCAATTCTTCAACAACTATAATAGATGTGCAAGGAGTGGTTGGTACCCTTTTATCATTATTCCTTTTTCCTCTCAAGCTCAATGGCATTGAAGTTTTTTTTTCAAAAAAAAAATCGATGCAGAGCTGGATGAAGTTGAGAACATTAGCTCAGGACCTTGTGATGCGTATGCAGAAAATTGATGGTGACAATTATCCTGAGGTGGGTGTAGTGTGAACCTTATATTTGGATGTTGAAGAAGACTAACATTGGTTTGGTTTATTGAAGGCAGACATTGAATCAGATGTACATCGTTAATGCTGGAAACGCATTCTTGTTCATTTGGAACACAGTCAAAGGCTTTCTCGACCCTAAAACTTCTTCTAAGATACATGTATTTATTACATACATCTTCCACATATATACAAAAACCTTGTACATTGCAGTACTTTTTGAGTTTTAACTTGACCAAACGAGTTATGTTGGCTGTTGCACAGGTTTTGAAAAACAAAGATCGAAGTCACCTTCTTGAGATTATTGATCCAAGGTCAGAATTTCTACTGAATAATCCAATTCTGCTTACTTGTTCGGAGGCTGACACAGATAGCTTCTGTTGTTTTCTTAAACACAGTGAGCTTCCTGATTTTCTTGGTGGAAACTGTTCGTGTGCAAATGAAGGTGGATGTATGAGATTCAACAAGGGTCCTTGGAATGATCCTGAGATAATGAAAGTAAGATTTTTGTTGACACTGGTATCTCTTGAAAAGCCTTATATATGAACCATACGATAAAATCTCTGTTTCGCATCATACTTTGTATAGCTTGTGCGCTTGAGAGATGCAACGTACAAAATAAAAGAAATAGAGCTCCCTGAGAATGGGGAAGTAGCTACACTATTTGCATTACCGGTGAGTAGTGGTTCTAATCAACTTTTAACAGTGATTAGCTCTTGCTACCTTACGTATTAATGTCATTTTCCTATTTGTTACTGCAGTATGTGAATACCGAAATATTGTCACCTGGTGGAGAACAAGTTAGGGAGAGAGAACATGTTAGTTTACTCTGGTGCTCCTCTGTTTTTCTTATCATGGTCTAAATTGTCAAATGGATGATTACTGTGTATCTTATGTGTCCAGGACGCAAGTGCTCAGCTAGACCATCAAGCTGAAGCAGTTGGTACTGGGAGAATTGTACAGTCTGATTCAACAAGTAGGGGGTGAAATCAACTTTTTGTTCTCATTTCATGAACCATTTGTTTAGATAAGATCCTTATAGTTTCTACTACACTTATCTGCAGATCAATTACCTAGTAATATGACAGAAGAAAGTGGTATGAAGAACTCTCTTCAGAAAGTTGCAAGCTCGTTAGCTCGTTTTATCTTCCAACTTCTTGCATCTCTATGTCTCATGTTCCGGATCTTGGGAAGACTTGTAAATAAGCAACCAGAGAACCAATTGAGCCCGGTTTTGGACTCTCCTAGTCCTCCCCCTCCTCCAACTCAGTTGCAGCGAGGAGAGTCTCTCCATCCATGTTGGCTAAGGTTGCAAAATCTGGAGAGCATGGTCACAGTTTTGTCCGATAAACCAACAAACATTCCTCAGGAGAAAGAAGACATACTTCGTGATTCATTAGACCGCATCAAATGCATTGAGCAAGATCTACAGAAGACAAAGAAGGTAGAGACCCCCTTTTCTCTGTCTGTCCCCCAAACAAAACACTTTTGTTTCAAGAAGCTATTAGGTTTTTCTAATTAGGATCTAAAATGTTTGTGACAGGCGCTCCTTTTGACGGCGTCAAAACAGATTGAACTTACCGAGTCTTTTGAGAGCTTGAAAGAGAGCACCTCAATGGTAAAGTCTTCTCCAATGTTAACAACACTTGTGATGTGCATCAAATATGAAAATTCGTCTTTGCTAAACGCAGGGTATGCGATCTTGCTGGCCAAGACACTGCAGAAATTTCCAAGTTGAATAGATATATCTCTGAATCTCATATTCATAAGGTACTACTACTACTACTTCACCCTCCAACCATAGTACAGGTGAGAGACATCACAATCAACCAAATGGATATATGTTTTTGTTTGCTTGCTTACTTAGAACTTCTTTTTGCTTTGCTTTTTTTTTTGTTTTTGGGTTTTCAGATGGGTTTATATAAAGGAAGCAAAAAATGGTAATGGAGAGTGAAACTGAAGAGGGAAGAGCTTACAATTGTACCAGTTTCTTACTGAGATTATACTTTTTTCCATAACGATTCTAATGCACATCATTGTTATTAATATAGTATAGAATCCATTTATTGGTTGGGAACCATTGTGTACAATTTACAAATACAATTACATTTTATGGGTAGATAGAAAGAAACAATATTTATGAAACTGGAATTTATAATGTTGTTTTGATCGAACGGAATGAATCTAATGTTAGTCAAAACTGACATTGTTATATTTGTGTACTCTATATAAAAATTGTGATTCTACCAAATCAAATGTTAGGCTGATCAATAGTTAGAGAACACACTCATCAGTAGATTAAGAGCAGTTAATCTTAAAACCTAAACCACCAAAAGACACGATCACAATAAAGTTCTCAACATTTAGCTCATACCATCTCATGTATTGAGCTCCAAACACCTTCTCCAATTGCTGCAATTAGTCAAGAGAAGGAGGAAGTTCAGGAACCAAAGATACTTTGAGAGGAAAATCTTTTGCTGGAACTTGGAAACCACCAAACTACTTTTTGCTTGTCCCAGAGAGTCAGCCAAATACACCAAACCCATACACTACAAGAAAACTAAGCTTTTACTAGGAAAGTTTACTAGGAAAATAGTAGTTCCTCGTAAAATTACTACGAGTTAACTTCGAGTTTACGAGGAAACCATTTTTCCTCGTAAAATTCTCGTAAACTTACGAGAAAAATATTTCCTCGTAAACTCGTAGTAAACTTACGTGGCTCTTACGAGGAAAATGTCCTTTTCCTCGTAAACTCATAGTATCTCTTTTCCTCGTAAAGTCATAGTAATAATTTACTACGAAATTAGGAGAAATGGATTTGTTACTACGAAATTAAGAGGAACTGGATAGAAAATATCGAATTTAAATCAAAAACGTGTTTTGTACCTACTTTTCCTAGCAATTTCCTAGTAAATTCTCAGATTCAAAAATTTCTATAAATACCACCATATGTGATTCATTTGAAACACACCAAAAAAAAATCAGCTATAAGCTTGATCAAACACAAAAAAAAATGTCCGGTCCGAGAAATATTTTTGAGTTGCGGAAGTGGATGTATTCACACAGAGATAATAACGGGAGGGTAACGAAAGAATTTCTCGAAGGGTTGGAGACTTTTATGCATCAAGCAGATTCTACACCACTCACGCAGGAAAGTGGTAAGATGTTCTGTCCTTGTCGGAAATGTTGCAATACCAAATTAGGCCCTCGTGAAAATGTTTGGAAGCATTTAATAAATAGAGGTTTCATGCCATATTATTATATTTGGTATCAACATGGAGAATATGCTAGTTGTAGGAATGAAGGTAGCAGTAGTAATAACAATTTTCAGATTGAACCGGTTGAGCATTTGCGTAATGAAGGTAGCAGTAGTAATAGCTATCATCACCAAGAGGAACAAATGGTAGATTGTGATAGGGTTCATGATATGGTAGGTGATGCCTTTGTAACTCATGATGATGATGAAGTTGAAGAACCTAACTTAGATGCAAAATTTTTTTATGAAATGTTAGATGCTGCGAATGAGCCAATTTACAGTGGTTGTAGAGAAGGTCTGTCTAAATTGTCGTTGGCTGCTAGAATGATGAGTATTAAAACCGATCACAATCTACCTGAAAATTGTATGGATGCATGGGCAGACTTGTTTAAAGAGTATTTGCCAGAAGACAATGTGTCTGCTGAATCTTATTATCAGATTCAGAAATTGGTATATAGTCTTGGGTTGCCCTCGGAGATGATAGACGTTTGCATCGACAACTGCATGATTTACTGGGGAGATGATGACAAGTTAGAAGAATGTCAATTTTGTAAGAAGCCACGATTCAAACCGCAAGGTCGAGGGCGTAATAGGGTACCGTACCAAAGGATGTGGTACCTACCAATCACAGATAGATTGAAAAGATTGTACCAATCTGAGGAGACTGCTGGAGGGATGAGATGGCACGCCGAGCATACTCAGACGGATGGAGAGATGACTCATCCATCAGATGCAAGAGCCTGGAAACATTTTAACATTGTACATCCACATTTCGCTAGCAATAGCCGGAATGTGTATCTTGGATTATGCACTGATGGATTTAGTCCATTTGGAATGTCTGGGAGATAATATTCATTGTGGCCGGTCTTTCTTACACCGTATAACTTGCCACCGGAGATGTGCATGCGACGAGAGTTTTTATTCATGAGCATATTAATACCTGGTCCAAAACATCCAAAAAGATCTCTCGACGTTTTTCTACAACCACTGATAAAAGAGTTAAAAGATTTGTGGTCAACAGGGGTGAGGACATATGATTGTTCAACGAAAACAAACTTTACGATGCGAGCGATTCTTTTGTGGACCATAAGTGACTTTCCTGCATATGGTATGTTGTCTGGGTGGACTACACATGGGAGATTAGCTTGTCCATATTGTAATGGAATGACAGATGCGTTTCAGTTGAAGCATGGTAGGAAGACTAGTTGGTAGGAGGACGTCGTCTCTCGAGGGGAGTCACTACGGAGATATGTTTGGGCGTCAGGATGCTCCGGGTTCATCTTCGTCAGCTCCGGGTTCATCTTCGATTCCCGAGACTCAGGGAACTTCTATGGCGTCCCGGGAACCACATCCTCCTCCTCCTCCTCCACCGGTCGGGGTTCATCCCGATTTGGATGTGCCACCGAACGCACCCTTTGCGGTGTACACGGTGGAGGATATTTTGGCCCTTCCAGGCAGAGAAGGGCTGGCAGAGTTAGATCCTATCCGACGGGATGGCCAAAACGTATTATGGTATGTTTTAATTTTTAATTTTTTTTTTAATTTATTTCTTAATTAACAAAATATTTAGAAAATTAATCTAATTAATGATTTATTTTGTTTCTTTCTAGGTTTTGTGTTGACAATTGTGTCGGATCTAGCGTCTCGGACTGTATTAAGGGATACTTTCCCGATCCAGCTCCAAACTGGAAGATGACGGCGAGCCACACAAAAAAGACGTGGTTCAAATCGTTCGCTGTAAGTTTAATTAGTTAATTTATTTTTAATTATTTAAAATTATTAATATTATTGAACTAATCCGTCTTTTATTTTTTCTGGTTACAGCAAAAGTATCGTTGGTCTATTGGGATTCACCAGCGAGTGAAGAAGGAGTTTGAGGCCAAGGCAAGAGCGCGATTGCTCGACATGGTCTACAACTGGAAGGGCGAATATCAGGTATAGATTTATAAATTATAATATATATATAGTTTTAAAAATATTATATATTGACTTTAATTCTATTTTTTTTAAAATCAGGTGGATGGTTACGAGGCCGGGAAACCCGATTGCCTCACAACCACGGTGTGGGATGGCCTCATCAGCTATTGGGAGTTGTCGGACTCGGTCATAACCTCCAACACAAACTCCAGGAACCGCATGACCAAAGACGAGCATGGCAACACGAAGGTGCTTCACACCACGGGTCGAAAACCTCACGCGGGAATTCGTCTAGACATGGTAAGATGATTTTTAATAACTATTTAGTTTTTATTTTATTTGAATATTCCAAATTAATATTTAATTTTATAAATTAATTTTAGGCTAAGGAGACATGAGATCTTCCATCTCTGAAAGACCTTTACGAGAGGACCCACCGGAACAAGGCTGGGCAGTTTGTAGATCCTGCTTCCGAGCGGATCTACAACGAGGTTGTTGCCCGAGTTGACGAACGCCAGACCCAGCTGACTCAGCAGACTGGGACTCTAGTCATATTATCCACTGTTGAAGTGGATAAGATTTACGAGGAGGTAAATAATTTGGTTTTACTATTAATTTTTAATATTTTTTTTAAAAATTAATGTTATTAATATTTTTATTTACAGGTCGCCCCTAGGAAAAATGGGCGTATCATCGGGATTGGCTCGGTTAACGATGTCCCTGCAGTGACATCGTCTTATCATCAGGAGCAGCACGATGTCAATGCTCAGCTACGCTCGCAGTTGTCTTCGCTCACCGAGCATGTGACTTCTCTCACCGATGTCCTCGAGATTATGGCGGTTGGAAACCCGCATTTGGAGGAGATGTTGCGTCAGAGACGGGAACGCGGAGGGATTCCAACCCAACAGCATCCACCATCACAGTCACAGCCGGCAACCAACTATGGAGAGGATTTGCCGAGCCAGGACGACGAGTTCGTTCGGCAATTTCACGACCAGCATCCGTAGTTTTTTTTATTTTTAATTGTATATTATGAATTTTAAAACTTTTTGTATATTATTTAGTTATTTATAAAATATTTTTTTTATTTTTTATTTATAATTTGATTTTTTTTTAATTTTTAAAAAATAAAATAATTATTTTTATAATTATTTTTTTTAATAGGAAAAAAAACATTTCGAAGCAAAATCCTCGTAAAAGTTTCCAAGTAATGTCCTCGTAACATGTTCTAGTAAGTTCTTCGTAACTATTTACTACGATCTTACGAGGAAAAGCTTACTACGAAATTACGAGGAAAGCCTACGAGGACATTACGAGGAAAAGCTAACCACGCCTTTACGAGGAAACGTTTCCTCGTAAATTCACTAGGACCTTAAGAGGAAAAAGGTTTTACGATGAACGTGTTTAGAGGAAACGAGTTTCCTCGTTATTTCCTAGTAAATGGCCATTTACTAGGAAATAACGAGGAAAACCCGTCCTAGTAATGGACGAGTTTTCTTGTAGTGATATGTGTTTTAATGTGTTTCGAAATAGATAAACATCAATTAGCTAACTATGTTTACGAAGCTCAAAAGCACTAATTAACAAAATATATTTGAGTGTCACTTTAGTTTTGTGCACACGAATTAAGAAAATAATTAATTTTGCATATTTTCTATATAAAAAGACAATTACCTATACACCTAATCATATTTTAACCAATAAAAAAATAAATTATAATAGAAAATTAATAAATTTTGCATCGAAAATCAAAAACAACACTTATTTTGTAACAAAAAAAATTCTATAACGACAATTAATATGAAACGGAAGGAGTACATGCCAAACCCCAATTTAATGTGATAAGCTTAACTACAAAAAAAACTGTCGTAAAACAATAGGCCGATCGAGAATGAAGACAACTTCAGCAATAGCCGACTTGAATAAAAACTTATAAATTATCAAAGTAGAATTTATTTTCCAACTTGATTGTTTACAACTTTTTATGTAAATATACAGAGCTTTTATCCAACTTAAGAAGCAATCATGTAAAACTCATCATCTAAAAGAAAAGAAGCTGATATATGTATTGTTCGTGTGTACATCTCAAAAGTGCATCCAAATGGTCCATCTAGATGTTTTATCCAGATGTTACATGGGTGTTGTTCGTTTTTGTATTTCATTTATGCATTCATATAAAGCATTTGAATGCAACTATGTTCGTTTGCTTTTAATTTTTTGAACTTACATTTGCATTCAGATGCACTTGTTACTAAAATGACAACAATAGACATGTTTTACGGTTCTCACAGAAAAATGCGTTTAACAGTTTTGACGGAAAAATTTATTTTACAGTTTTGGCCAAAAAATGCATTTTACGGTTAAAAATGTGTTTTGCGGTTTTGGCAGAAAAGTACGTTTTAGAGGGAAAGTGCGTTTTGGCAGGAAAATGCGTTTTTGCGGTTTTGGCAGAAAAATGTATTTTTTACGATTTTAGCAGAAAAGTGTGTTTTGTCAGTTTTGGCGGGAAAGTGCATTTTTACGATTTTAGTGGAAAATGCGTTTTTGCGGTTTTGGTGGGAAAGTGCGTTTTTGCGGTTTTGGCGGGAAAATGCATTTTTGCGGTTTTGGCAGGAAATTGTGTTTTAGTGGGAAAATATGTTTTTGTGGTTTTGGCAGGAAAATGCGGTTTGGCGGGAAAGTGTGTTTTTGTTTTAGCGGAAATGTGCATTTTTGCGGTTTTGGCGGGAAAGTGAGTTTTTACGGTTTTAGCTGGAAAATATATTTTGGCGAAAAATGGGTTTTGCGGTTTTGGCGGGAAAATGTGTGTTTTTATTTTTCCTGGTTTTATCGGAAAAGTGTATTTTTCAGTTTTGACGTGAGAGTGCGTTTTTAGGGTTTTAGTGGAAAATGCATTTTTTGCGGCTTTGGCAAGAAATGTGTTTTAATAGCAAAATGCGTTTTTGCGGTTTGGACATAAAATTATATTTTTATCTTCACCTAGATGGATCACCTAGATTAGCAAACGAACAACACCATAATCAAATTTGTTTTAATGCCCTCAAACCTGTTTTTCATGTGAGCTTTTAAGATGATGTTGGATGTCCTGCTCTCGTGAGTTTACGTCGTGGATATAGAATTTGCAGTATATCATATGTCGCCTCCATAATAATAAAGTTAAGATCCTCTACATGCTCCACAGAGAGTATTCTAACTTTGCTCCTACAGTTCTCAAAAGCTTCTTCATGGTTGGGTGCAATTCGGCATTCAACACGTTGGAGAGTGCTCCTTTCGATATTGAGGTAGAAAACATAAAGCCGCTTACATGCATCCTTCATACACAAAACAATCTCACTTGTGGCAGTCACTCCAACAACAGCAACAACCCCAGCTGCAACGATTTGATTCTCCCATAAAGTGGAAACGTGACTGCAGCCAACGCATTGATTCGTCTTCCGGAAAGTGAAGACATGTTCCGACCATTCCGAGTTTGGGTCTTCAATAACTGACATACACAATTTAAGAGAACACTTTCTACCCTTGGAGTTATTAGGATTCCAATCCCAAGGGTTATAATCATACTCTAGAGTATCCACCCCTAGTTTACCCTTATAGTTTATCATTTTAGTTCTATCCCTATCACGAATAAATTCTCTTTATATTTTTCTTTCTCGTTCAAAGAAATCTTTGTATATAAACTTGAATTCCTCAGACCTAACATCAAAGTAAACTATTAGATATGAACTTTCATCACCTTTTTCAGAAAAGTAATACAAAACCCCATTGATGCATATACCTTCGGGCAAACCATACGTAGACAAATCGTTTAAGTGACAATAGATCTCCCTCCATGAATCGTCTCTATTTCATCGGCTCAATGTTATAGATGACTTGTGAAACTTAATGGACAATACCTTAAACTAAATGGTTGCTCCAACTCGGCCTATCTTCTTCTTCGGGTAAAAGAGCCGAGTGTCCCGTGCTAGGGTTACATATCACCAGCCCCATACGCCCTCAGAAGTGGACAAAACCAAAGGCATGATTTTCATATCTTATTGACATTTATTTAGGTAATGTCATGTGGAAGTTGGATGTTACTACAAGAGATGACGACTTCTCATATATATCACGAGGCTGAGGCGACGAGAATAAACACAAATCATCATAACCAAATCGTTTGAAGGAGAATAAGAGACGCGGCCGAGCCGCTGACCTGGTGAAAAAGACCTCTTTGAAATGGGGACGGGAAAGCATGACCCTCCATTGCTTCAACACGCAAGAAATCCTAGCGACTGATTTGGCTGGTAATCTCGAGAATATCTCGTTGATGAGATTAATTTGGATGGAACCTATGTTTTCTCCTCTACTCATGTTGAGTTCGAGAGAAAAGGAAAACCTAGATCTTGCTTTAGGAAGAGAAGTTAAGATTTTTAGAAAAATATTATTATTGATGGGATATATTTTTCTCTCCTATAAGCCTACCTATTTATAGCTAAAATTTGACCTAACTGATTAAAGAAAGAGAAAATTGGCTCCTATGCATCTAATCTCCCTCTTAATTAGACTTATGCACTCGTAATGGGGGAAACCAAAAGCGTTCCCATTATACCCCTACCTCCCTCTTACCCAGCTATGGAATTTGCTTTGACATTCCGCTCTGTTCCCGTCGGATTTCCTCTCCCGAGACAAGCAACTCCCTGGAATCGAAAGGAGTGGTGTTACGAATCGAGATATCATTTTCGAAAAAGAAACTTAAAGGCAACTTTTCGTGTTCACTGTTCAAAACCTTTAGTTAATTAATGGAGAAACCAATTTATGGTTGAGCACCAATTGCTTTTATTTGGGGAAATTTTCTAGGTCATTGTCTCCAAATCTCAATTTCAAACTGAGTTCTTCTTGTTTCTTCGATTCTAAATCCGCGTAGGAAAATGATCGAACCCAATCTCCCCAACGTATCTTTGATTCCGGTGAAGAATGTTGGATAATTCCAAGCTTGTGGAAACTTAACATATTATTAGATGTTTAATATGTTAAGAGATAAACACAATAAGGAAATCTAGAATAAGAAAAAAGAAGTTTTCTATTAGATTAGGTTTGTGTTTTCCATATCTCACATGTTAAAGGGGAATTGTCCTTCACTATAAATATAGGTCTCATGGAGAGGTGTTCCATAAGAGATCTAAGAGAAGCATTGAAAGCTTTAGTTTTGAGTAGTTTCTAAAGCAATAAGAAAAATTTTTCTTATTATTCTTTGTTCTAGAGATCCCTCAATTGGTATCAGAGCCTCAGGTTGGAGACTCGATCTAAGCTTAAGTTGAAGCTTTGATCCTGGTGACTGCTAAGAGATCACGAACACAAGATGGCGGACGTGACTAGAGCTGCGCCACACACGAAGGACCTTGGATCCGCATTCATCCAATGTCCGATGTTGAACTCGACAAACTACACAGTTTGGTCGATGAGGATGAGGGTGTTACATCGTGTTCATGATGTGTGGGACACGATAGAACCTAGTTCGGATGATCAAAAGAAGAACGATGTTGCGATTTCTGTTTTGTTTCAATCCATTCCCAAAAATTTGATTCTTTAGGTGGGAGAACAAACCGCATCAAAAGACATCTGGAACACCATCAAGCCACAACACCTTGGATCTGATTGTGTAAGGGAGGCGAGACTTCAGACATTGATGACGGAGTTCGACAGGTTGAAGATGGATGATAGGGATACCGTGGATGACTTTGCGGGAAAGATATCAGAGTTATCATCCAATTTAGTCTCGTTGGGAGAAAACATAGAATAATCCAAGATGGTTAAGAAGTTTTTGAAGGGAAACTTTCTCTTGAGATATCCCCATACGTTCCCTTGTGTTAAAGAGCTGTATAATAAGTCCTAGCTATCTCCCAAGACACAAGTATATCCAGATCGTAGCGTCGCTTGAGCAAGTCCTAGACCTCAACTCTACGGGTTTTGAGGACATAGTTGGAAGGCTAAAGGCGTATGAGGAGCGTGTAGGGGAAGAAACTCAGAAAGAAGACCAAGGGAAGCTTATGTTTTCGGATAACAATCACCATATTCAGAGGAACTATGGATATTTTTGTGGTAGAGGTAGATGACGGAATGGAAGAGGTAGAGGTCGAGGTAGGTTACACAACCAAAACCATGTGTCACACACCGAAGACAAAAACTCGAAGAAGGATCGTTCAAAGCTGATATGTTGGAGATGTGACAAGCCGGGTCACTACGCAACTGCCTGTCCGAGAAGTCAGTGAAGAATCAAGAAACCAACTTAAACAAAACACAAGAGGCTGATGCCCTCTATGTACACGAGCTGGTATTCTTGAATGAAGACAAGGTGATACCGAAGAATCTTGATATCGACAAAGGCAATACAAGTGTTTGGTATTTGGATAATGGAGCGAGCAATCACATGACAGGAAACAAGGAGTTGTTTTCGAGTTTGAATCTCAACACCAAAGGGAAGGTGAAGTTTGGTGATGGATTGTGTGTTGATATCATAGGAAAGGGGGTTGTTACCTTTGTGTGCAAGACTGAAGAGAAGAAGGCACTCAAAGACATATATTACATACCCTGAAGCATAACATATTGAGTCTTGGACAAGGAACAGAAAACGGATGTGAGGTTAACATGAAAGATGTTTATTTAACACTCACAGATTCGTGTGGCAGGATGCTTGTACGTGTTACAAGATCTCCAAACCGTCTCTACAAGACCCTGATGGAGATTAGCTATCCGTAGTGTTTACATGTCAAAGATGAAGATGCAACATGGAGGTGACATGCTCGACTAGGACATATAAGCTATGGCGTGATGAACAACATGGTAAAGAAGGATATGGTCGTAGGAATGCTGAGTGTAACACACGAAGAAAGCGTGTGTGATGCATGTCTAGCAAGGAAGCAGATTAGACACTCATTCCCGACTAAAGTCATGTTTCGTGCGACAAAGCCATTGGAGTTATTGCATGGATATTTGTGTGGATCAATCACACCACCAACGTCAGCAAATAACAAGTATGTCTTTGTCCTAATTGATGATTTCTCCAGGTATATGTAGACTATACTTATGAAGGAGAAGAGTGAGGTATTTAATCTGTTCAAAAGATTTAAGGAAAATGTAGAAAAGCAAATCGGTTCGACCATTAAGACCTTTCGCACCGATAGAGGAGGAGATTATACCTTAGCTGAATTCAATATATTCTGTGAAGAGAATGGAGTTAAAAGGCACCTAACTGCGCCTTACACGCCTCAGCAAAACGGTGTTGTGGAGAGAAAAAACTGAACCTTAATGGGTATGACAAGAAGTATGCTGAAGGCAATGAAGATGCCGAACTACTTATGGGGAGAAACTGTATGACATTCAACTTACCTCATCAATAGAGTTCCTACAAAAACCTTGAAGGATCAAACGCCATACGAGTGTCTCACATCAAAGAAACCAAATATTGAGAACTTAGTGATATTCGGTTGTGTAGCTCATGCGAAAATCTGTGTGACACATCTAAAGAAGTTAGATGAGATATCAAAGAGTGTGATCAATCTTGGAACTGAGCCGGGTTCCAAAGCATATAGACTCTATGATCCAGTCACATGGAAGGTGATGGTGAGTAGAGATGTGATTTTTGATGAGAAGAAAGCTTGGGATTGGTAATCTACAACAAACCAAGCTGATTGTGAACCAAGTATGCTTAAGCTTTCACATGAGGGTGATATAGAAGAAAGTAATGATCAAGGTGAGGATCATTAAGAGGAAACTATAAACCAAGATGAAGAAGAAGAAGATACATATCAAATGAAAACCAAGACGGTGGTGGTTAACCGTTGGTGACTAGACACGGCCGCACCATAACAAAACCAAGGTATCTCGATGATTATGTGTTACTTGCAGATCAAGAAAGTGCAATGTTGTTGCTCACAGTAGATGGCGAGCCAGAGCTATCTTGAAGCCGGACACGTAATAGAATGGGTTGAAGCTATGGTAGCCGAGTTGGATTCTATCACAAGAAACAAGACATGGGAGCTTGTGGATAGACCGGCGGGAGTGAAACCTATAGGGTTAAAGTGGATCTACAAGATCAATAGAAATGGTACGGTGAACAAGTATAAGGCGAGACTTGTGGCTATGTACAAAGACAAGGAATAGATTTTAATGAAGTGTTTGCACCAATGGATTGTCTCGAAACTGTACGGTAATAGACTTTGCAGCAACAAGCAGATGGGAGATTCATCATCTGGACGTGAAGACCGCTTTCTTGAATGAAGATCTAAAGGAGACAGTGTATGTGACACAACCCGAAGGTTTTGAAAAGAAAGGAGAAGAGGATCGAGTTTATGTGTTACACAAGGCGTGTATGGGTTACGCCAGGCACCAAGAGCTTGGAATGTGAAACTCGATCAAGTTCTTAAGGAGATGAGATTTAAGAAGTGCACGAATGAGCTATTAGTGTACCACAAGAACGAAGAAGGAGACTTCTTATTGATAGCCATTTATGTTGATGATCTATTTGTGACGGGAACTTTGCTTAAGGTGATTAAGCAATTCAAGGAAGAGATGTCAAAGAAGTTCGAGATATCAGATCTAGGAAAACTAACGTATTACCTTGGCATAAAAGTGATTCAAGGAGCAGACGGAATCAAATGAAAAAAAGAATGATATACTCAAGTAATCATGTGTGACACAAAGATGGAAGCGTGTAACACGACTCACGTACCAATGGAGTCGACTTTGAAAATCTCAAAAGCTAAGATGAACCAGAGATAGATGCCACAAATTTCAGAAGAATCATAGGATGTTTGAGGTATCTACTTCACACAAGACCTGACTTGTGTTACGCAGTGGGCGTACTGAGTAGATACATGCAATCCGAGAGACTCTCATGGACAAGCCGTCAAGCACATATTGCGATATGTGAAAAGAACAACAAACTTTGGTCTGTTCTTCAAGAGAGATGGGTCAAGGAGTTTCGTTGGTTATAATGACAACAGTCATAATATTGATGTCGATGACGGGAGGAGCCCGTCAGGACATGCTTTCTATTACGGTTCATCACTGGTTACTTGGACAGTACAGAAGAAGCAAACGGTTGCATTGTCATCATGCGAAACAGATTTCATGGCAGCAACAAAAGCAGAGAAGCAAGCTATATGGATCAAAGAGTTGTTGTGTGATATACTAAGTGAAGAAGGCGAGAAGGTCAAGCTTAGAATCAACAACAAATCAGCCATTGCTCTAACTAAGAATCCGGTTTTCCGTGGAAGAAGTAAGCACATACTTTCAAGATATCATTTCATTCGAGAGTGTGTAGAGAATGAGCAAATCGAAGTGGAGCATGTGCCGAGTGTAGAGCAGAAGGCCGACATCCTAACCAAACCATTAACATGGATTAAATTCAAGCAAATGAGGAGCTTAATTGGAGTTCAAGAAATTGATATCCCTAATTCAAGTTGGAATTAAGGATAAGTTCAAGCAAATGAGGATCTTAATTGGAGTTCAAGAAATTGATCTCCCTAATTCAAGTTAGAATTAAGGGGATGATTGTTGGATAATTCCAAGCTTGTAATAATTTATAAAACGATAATAATATCAAATTATGATAATTTAAAAAAATATATTATTTTATCATAAATTATAAAATATAATGTTATTTTTAAAAATATTATTTTATCATAAATTATCACAAGCTTGGAATTATCCAACAATCAAATCCCATCTTATAAATTTATAAATGCTACATCAAATCTCATCTTATTGTACGTAGCATTTATAAATTCCATGTGAAATTTATAAATTTATCACAAGATGGGATTTGATGTAGCATTTATAAATTTCATCTTATTGTATGTAGCATTTATAAATTCCATATAAAATTCAAGCTTATTGAATTAGTCATTTGTATAAATTATTCCAAATTTTAGCTTGTTGGAAAATAGAGATTTTGTCAACAAAATCCATCAAATGAGATTTGATGGGGTTTGAATGATATTTTCTAGAGTAAAAACAACAATTGAAATATCACCTCCTAGGATGGTATTTGTTTTTTTTTTAAATAGAAAATTTTTCTTCGCATTTATAAATTAAAAATTAAATTGTTTGAAATGAAATAAAAATTATTCAAAAATTAAATTTTAATTTTTTTTAATAAATTTTATATATTTCATAAAATGATATTAATATTAAATTATAATAATTTTTAAAAAATAAGAAAAATGATTTAAAATAAATATTTAAAATTTAAAAGTTTTTTTCAAAACTCTGAAATTTCTTCAAAACCACATAAAACTTGTAACAAATCTTTTTAAGATTTACCCAAATCTCAGATTTTTTTTGGATCTACTCAAATCTTGAATTTTCTTAAATACTTAGTTCAATAAGCCCCCCCTTAATTTTTATTTCTATTTCATTTCAAATAATTTGATTTTAAAAATGTGAAGGAAAATTTTCTATTTAAAAAAAAAGAGTTTCAAATACTATCATAGGAGATGATATTTCAATTCATTTTTTACACTATAATATATCATTCAAACCCCATCAAATAGGGTTTGATGGGTTTTGTTGACAAAATCCATATGTTCTAATAAGCTGGAATTGTGAGAACTTATACGAATGACTAATCCAATAAGGTTGAATTTCATATAGAACTTAGAAATGCTATATACAATAAGAGGGGATTTGAGAAGAAAATGAAATCCTCTCAAATCCTAGATCCAATAAGACCCCCTTAAAGTATTTACTTCATGATCAAGTTATCTGAAAATTAAGAAAACAATATTAAGGTAGTGATTGTTTGAGGTTTTTGAAACAATTTTTGGTTTTTGTTTTTTTAAAAACTTTTTTTATCTAATCATGATTTAGATTCTTGTTTTTGTAAAAACTATTTGATTTGTCAATTAAGATTTTTAATAAACAGATTCCCTAAAATTTTGGGAAACTACATTTTCCAAAATTAATCAGTTTATGAAGAAAAGCTAAAAATCAACTTTTGTGGACTGTTAATAAAATATGATTTTTTTTGTGTTTAAAAAGTGCTACATTTTATTTAATAATAATTAAATAAATCACATTCTGATAAAGATAAAAATCCCTTTTTTGTACATAAGATATCATTTATTTTTGTTCCATGTAAAATAAATTTAGATAAATAGATATAATATTAATTAATTGTAAGGAATTACTTATTAATTTCTAAAATAAAATAATATAATATTTTATTAATTATTAGACATATTAAAACATAACTAAAAAATTTAAGAACATAAAATGTTTTATTAATACAATATATTACTTTAAAAAAATCATTCAATTTTAAAAATTTTAGAATAACTTATACCAGAAAAATTTGTAAATAGTTTCAAAATTTTAAGTATTTTTAATTTTGTTCAGTTTATAGATATTTTATGCTTTATATTTAGTATAATATAAGTTTCTTAAAAATAAAATAAGTAAAAACATTTTAATGTATAGATTGTAAATAATATTCACTATGTTTTGTTAATTTTAATTGTAACTAAAAATATTTTACTACTATTTTGTTGTATTATTTAAAAATAATATATTAGTTATTTTTGGGAAACTAAAAATACAGCAAAGTCAAAAATTAAAAATCAAAGTGTAAAACCTAAAAATTAAAACCAAAAGATGAAAATCAAAATCCAAAAAAAAAAATTAAAACCAAAATCAAACATTCTTCAATAAACCAACCCAAAAAAATGTTAGTCTTCCTCTCCAATGTGAACAACACTTGTGATCTCTGTGTGTGCATCAGTATATGAAAACATTCTTCTTTGTAAAAAGCAGGGAGTGCGATCTTGCTGGCCAAGACACTGCAGAAATTTCCAAGTTGAATAGATATATATCTTTGAATCTCATATCCGAAGTCTTCCTAAGCTACTACTACTTCACCCTCCAACCATAGTACTGGTGAGAGACATCACAATCATCTCTGTCATATTCCAACCTGTTTGAACCGAGTTCGGTCTAAACAAGTAAATAAAGACAGAACTCGTCGGTGGGTTATATCGAGAAGCGTTTATTAGATCGGAGATTATTTGTCGGTTACAAGAAAGGAAATGAATGGTGAAAGTAAAGCAGTACTCAGAGAGTTAGCCGAAAAAGGTACAAATCGATAAGAATATAAAGGTAGCAAAACCCTAATTCTAGCCGCTAGGTGTGTGTGTCTTTCTTCTCCCATTTCTCCTTGTCTCTCGCTCTCCTTTTATAGCCAATTCTTCTTGCTTATGCCCTAAGTTGGTTACCTTAATGGGCTTTGCTTTGTTGGGCCAAGCGAATGGGCCAGCGAGTTGATTCCCTGAGCCGAGCCGCTTTTACTCGCTAATTCGAGTAAAAATAGTCTGAAGCCGAACCTCTTAGTCCATCTTCTCGCTGTCAAACCGAGCCGTTAACCTACCGACGATTAAATGGGCCAGACCAGCTTTTCGACGGGCCTTGTGGAAGATGCAATCCATCTTCTACACAACCAAATGTATATGTTTATGTTTGCTTGCTCACCTAGAACTTCGTTTTCCTTTTTATTTTTTGGGTTTTCAGATGGGTTTATATTAAGAAGCAAAAAATGGTAATGGAGAGTGAACTGAAGAGGGAAAAGCTTACAATTGTACCAGTTTCTTACTGAATGTAACTGAGATTATGCTTTTTTTCATAACGATTCTAATGCACATCATTGTTGTTAATATAGTACCGAATCCATTGTGTACAATTTACAAACACAATTTCATTTTATGGGTAGATAGAAAGAAACAATATTTTTGAAACTGGAATTTATAATATTGTTTTGATCGACCGGAATGAATCTAAAGTTAGTCAAGACTGACATTGTTATATTTGTTTTTAACTGTATGAAAAATTGGAATTCTACCAAATCAAATGTTAGGCTGATCAAGCCAGAACATACTCATCAATAGATCACTAGCAATTAATCTTAAACATAAACCACCAAAAAAAACATAGGATCAATATATATATATATATAATGAAGCTTCTCAACATCTAGCTCATACCATCTCATGTGTTCAGCTCCAAATATTGTAACAAATTCACCAGCTCGTGTAATTAGTCAAAGAGTGTACTTCACAAATGAAGTTTAAGAACCCACCAAGTACTTTGCTTGTTCCCAACAAATAGAGTCGGCCTATACACCAAACCTATGTAAAGTGTTCCAAAATTGATAAAAGCTAGTTATTGTCAAGCGCCTACAAAATGTACATGTCAAAACCCAATTAGTGTGGGACAAAACATAAGAAAGCTTCTACACAATCAGGACATAATAAAAATGCTTAGCCAACAGAGTGATAAACTCGCACAAAACAAGAAGTGTAAAGAATAGTCCGAGTCTATGTTATAAATATTATGAAGACAACTTCAGCAATGGCCCTGAGAAGCAATCATGTAAAACTCATCATCATCTAAAAAAAATCTGAGAATCAAATTTGTTAATGCTCTCAAACCTTTGGCGATCTTGTTTGCATGTGAGCCTATAAGATGATGTTTGATGTAGTGCTCTCGTGGGTTTAAACCATCAACTTATATATAGGTGTTGCATCATATCTAGTCTCCATATTAATAAAGTCAATATCGTCCACATGGTCTACAGAGAGTATAACTATGCTACTACATTTCTCAAAAGCTTCATTGTTAGCAGTTCGGAATTCAACTCGTTGGAGAGTGTTCCTTTCGATATTGAGGTAGAAAACATAAAGACCCTTAGATACATCCTCCATACACAAAACAATGTCACCTGTGGCAGTCACTCCAACAATAGAAACATCCCCAGAGGCGATTTGATTCTCCCACAAAGCGGAAACGTGACTGCAGCCAACGCATTGATTCGTTTTCCGAAAAGTGTAGAAATTTTCCGACCATTCCGAGTTTGGGTCTTCAGTATCCTTTATAAATGACATACACAACTTAAGGGCACACTTTCTACCCTTGGAGTTATTTGGATCCCAATCCCAAGGGTTATAATCATACACTAGAATAATCACCCCTAATTTACCCTTATAGTTTTTCATTTTAGTTCTATCCGGACCATGCATGAAATCTCTGTATATAAACTTGAATTCCTCAAACCTAACATCAAAACAAACTTTTAGATAAGAACGTCTTTTATTTTGGGTAGCAAAGTAATACAAAATCCCATTGATTCAAACCATACGTAGACAAATCGTTTAAGGGACAATAGATCTCCCTCCACGAGTTGTCTCCAGTTCCTACTTCCTAGTGCCAATATAGAGATGGCTTGTAAAACTTAATGGACAATACTGTAACGATCCTACGCGGGTTAATTTTCTAAAAACAGGTTTAGAATTTTCTATTAATTAATTTTTATTAAACCAATATCAAACATTTTCTTTTCTAACCCTAAACGTGTAAACGTACCCGTATATAAATTATTTTCCTCCAAACTCAGCCTCCAACATTTTATTGATCGTGGGTGAGAGTGAGTAAAGCCATCATCACCATTTCATCCCTTCCAATTGCTTCTTCTCCACCTTTCCAACATGTGATGCTATTGTTGTTGCTCATGACGCAGCCACCACCATTGTTCACCACTGGAGTCGTCAGTTCACTAGAGATGAAGCGTTGATGTTGGAGGCCCATGACGTTGCCGTTTCGTACCAGAGCCGCCACGTTGCTCACCACCACCGATTGTAGATCTGTACCACTGTGAGCTGTCGGTCAACGGAGGTGCAGCCCTTGCTGCCATAGTTGTGGTTCTTTCAAGCCAAGTAGACTTGAGGGTGTTAAGCGGTGTCTTGTACGTTTCTTACGTAGCAAGCAAGCCATCCTTGAATGTTTGACCTCATCTTATATTTTATTTTAACTCTTCCATGTCACCTATCTAATTGCATAAGATTGGAGTTAGTTATTATTTTTTCTTGTTTCCATGCTATCCCTATTAAATCATTCCTTGGTACGTCTTGTTTCTCTGACTAAGTGTGGCATCATGGAACTCATGTTTGCTGGATCCAAGGCGAAACCCTAGCTTGCTTGATGATCAAATCATTTCGTCCGGTTTTCCGATCCGTTCCGGTTCTCCGATCTTGGCTAAAGTGAGGGTTATTCCGTTTAATATAAAAATGAAATAGAAGTGATAATATCATTGGTCATCTAACATTATTACATATAAAATTGAAAACGTCGAATAATTTGGAAGAAAAAAAAATTCTCTAACATGTCAAATATAAAAAAAAGGAGGGAGTACTTGTTTAGTACTACTATTATTGAAAGTTTTGTTTTGAAACATGTTATGTATTTGTGAATGAGTCTTGCATGTTTATTATTATCGATTGTTAAACTGGAAATAGGATAATAGAGGATATAACGGTTGAATGAAATGATTGATGTTAAGAATTGTTATATATATATATATATATATGTATATGTATGTATAAATAAGAGTCCATGTGTGGAGATTGTGGGGGTACAAAGACGTCTGTACTAGCGACGCCTTTTGTGGAGATTGCGGGGCACATAGACGTTTGTGTTAGCGACACCTTTTTGTGGAGATTTCGGGGCTATAGAGACGTTTGTACTAGTGACGCCTTAGTGATTGCGAGGGTACAGTGTGGAATATTGTACTAGCGATGCCAGGTTATATATGTATATCCTTATGAGGAAATGCATGCTGAAGAGAATATCTATGTACTATCGGCGCATTGGTGAGGTTTGTCTAGTGCACTAGACATATATTGTTTTCTCTATGAGGTGTAGGCATTGTGTTTGTTTCATGCTAGAGCTAGGCCTACATAGTCGTAGTGCTATGTACTGAGTTAGTGATTTGCGGTTTAGGATCACATATCTCACTAAATGAATTCCATGTTGTTCACCCCTCTTTCTTTCCCCTTGCAGGTGAGCATGACGAGTAATCGGATATCTGGAAGGTGTGGTATATTTGGGATCGTCGTATTTTATTTTGGTTTTCCATTTGATTTATTTGACATGTTTTTTATATTTCAATTTAAAGATGTATTTATTTTGGATTTATTTTATTAAACATTTCGGTATTGAATTCGTTTTTTCTTTTAATAATTTGGTATGATTCGTTATTTTATCCTAAGTAGCACGCCGTTCTCGAGAGAGGAGGATACGCTTGTCACAAGTCCCTTAAACTGTTTGTCAGCTGGATCAAACAATAAATAGATTATCGAACTCAGCTGCTCTTCGTCGGGTAAAAGATCCAACTGACTTGTGCAGGGTTACATATAATCATTCCCCTGTGCACACGTTACAGGAACAAACCAAAGGCATGCTTTTCATTAATAGTCGACATGTGTTTAGGTAACTTCATGGGGAAGTCGGCTGTTACTACAAGATATGATGACCTTTCATATGGATTATGAGGCTGAGGCGAGGAGAATAAAAACAAATCACGACGATCTCATTTGACCAAGAATAAACACAAATTATTTTTCTAGGGATGATTTTTCTATACATAATGTATGGCTTAGAATTGGTACAATTATTTACTGATTAATTTTTTGAAGTGTTTTGGCAGGCTTCAATGAGCAACAACGTCATCATACATTTTAAATGTGAAGATCCGATGTATAGTTTAGTGTTCAAGAATGGTACAGGCGAGATAACTCTTTCAATGGTAGAAGCAAGGAGATGAAAAAAGGTCGCGTTAGTTGAAAGCATAGTGAAATTAAAATTGAGTTACATTCCACTTCTGGTTGGATGTGAGGAACATTTTATAATTTCTGATGATGAGGACCTCTGTGGTTATCTATTGTCCCTTGATAAAGAGAATCGTAGATGCATATTGTGTGTGGAGGTCATCAGAAGCTTAGAACTCCCAAAGCAACAATCAAGAGAGGGCAAGCGAAGTTCTTTAGGTATGAACTATGAGGTGTGGCATTTGAATGACGATGCTATAGGATATAAAGACATGACTGTATATGTGGGGAACGATCTAGTTGGAAAACAATTGGAGGGGATAGTGGCGACTGAGGAGATGGTTGACAATGTGGATGCGGACGTGGTCAAAAATGTGGATGTGGTGGTTGACAATGTGGATGCAGAGGTGGTTGAAAAAGTGAATGCGGAGGTGGTTGAAAATGTGGATGCAGAGGTGGTTGAAAAAGTGAATGCGGAGGTGGTTAAAAATGTGGATAACCGTTATGGGACCTCTTAAATGCGTGATAAATATGTAGACCTTCCACCTACAGCAGAACCGATTCAGTTTATGGAGGAATGGGAAGAAGGTTTGGGTTTGAAAATACAATAAGAGTTTGTTAATAAAAAGAAAGTGCAAGAAGTGGTGGATAGAGCCGAATGTAAGAAAAGTTTTGGGTTTAAAATGGTCAAATCGGATAAGGAGCGATTAATGTTTAAATGTCCTAAGGAATGATGTAAATGGGGACTACGAGCTGCGAAGATTGCAAAGATGGAAATGTTCTCTATTAGAATGTACACGAACATGCATACATGCTCTCGTGGAAGCCAGAGTAAAGTCAAAGCAAGGAGGAGAGGCATGCAACAGAAGTTTATGTCTATTGCATAACAATTATCCATGACAAATGGAAACTCCAACACCAAAAAGCATTATTGATCTTGTGTGGTCAAAATAGGGTGTGAATGTATCATACTCCACTGCTTTGCGAGGGAAAACGAAGCTGTGAGCATATTGCATGGAACTCCTGAAGAAAGTTACCAGATGATGTATCGTTATTTGTTCATGTTAGAGACGACCAATGAGGGGAAAATAACAAGTGTGAAGTTGGATGAGTCAGAAAAATTCAAGTTTGTTAATCGCTTGGGGAGCTAGAATAGAAGGTTTTAAAGTGATGAGGAAAGTCCTAACAATGGATGCAACTTTTCTGAAAAATGGATATGGTGGTGTACTAGTTTTTTGCAACGGCCCAGGATCTTAATTGGCACTACTATCCTTTGGCCTTTGGTGTACTAGATGGTGAGAATAAGGATAGTTGGACTTTGTTTTTTGAGATGCTCAAAATTGTTGTATCGGATTCATCGGAGCTGGTGTTTATGAGTGACAAAATGGAAGTCTCATCAATGCCATAGCCAATGTGTATCAAATGCTCAGCATGCACATTGTATATCGCATTTGGCTCAAAATTTGAAAGCTCATGCAAGTAACTTAAACAAAGATATCGTGGAATGTAAATTCTTGGAAATGGCTCGGTTTTACACAGTGGGTGAATTAGAGAATGCTTATTATTGGTTTAAGACTCGATTTGCATCTGCTTCGAAGTATCTGGTGGAAAGTAGTGACAAATAAAAGTGGACGGCGTGTTGGTTTCCAGGGGATATATATAGCATCGACACAAGCAATGTTGTGGAGTCGATGAACAACATGTTCAAGAACACGAGAAGTACTCTTTAATTCCCTTGCTGGATACAATCATCAAAAAAAAATGTTGATTGGTTTAATGAACACAAGAAAGAGACCATTACAGGAGGACGTCACTGCAAACTAGTGCCTCTAGTGGCGAAGGCAGAAAAAAAAATTGTGTCGAAACTAGACACTTTTAACCTTGAATACCATGTCATGGGTAGTGATGGTAAGCCTTATTTGGTGAATTTACTTGCGAAGAGTTGCAGTTGCAGGTTCTGGGACATTGAAAAGTACCCTTGTGTCCACTGACTGTCGGCTTACATTTTGTTCTCTAAAAAGGATGATAAATATCATGATTTTGAGATTGAAGATTTGATTTCTAAATATTATTGGCCGGAGCTGTGGAAATTGGCATATTACATGACTATTTATATGGTTTCGGATAGGAGTGAATGGACAGTCCCAGATTACATTAAAGAAAAGAAGATCATTCCTCCAAAGCGCCTTGAAAAGAAGGGAAGAAAGAAAGTGAAAAAGTTTCCATCAACTGAGGAACGTCGGCCAAGAACGAAAAATAAAAGGTGGCCAAGACAAAGCCTTCAATGGTTGCTATTTGGAAATCATAATGTTTGAGTTTGAATTTGGTTGCTATTTAGATTTTACAAATGTTTGAATTAACTTTATGTTATATTTGCACAATTATGGAGAACTGAGTACGACTTTGTGAAATTGAATATCGAATTATGTTTTTTTTTGTGAACAACTCAGCATGCTACGTATAATAACTCATAAGAAATATCTTATACTGGAACCGGAAAAATATAACTTGAGATAAGTTTTCGTGACTACATGTAACAGAGGAACAACTCAACGCAATACTCCATATACTTTTATAGTGGCTTTGTCAACTATGTGACAACCTGGGATAAGATTTCGTTGTACAACTTTATGGTCACTTTTATAACGCATAACACTTAGAATAACACTTTCATATGTTAGATATCTTTGTACAACTAAGAAAATACAATATAATTACATGTAATACTAAAATAATTGAAATTCACCGGAAGTACAACTATTTGTAGTTTTTGTACAAATACTATCTTCTGGAAAACTAAGTGTTGTTGTTTTGGCGGGATTTCTAAAAAGATCGAAATTTTGGCGAGCTTTCACGAGTTTGGAGTAGAATATTCCCTCAGTTGAGTCTTTCTCCTTTCATTTACCAGACAAATCCCATCTCTCTACTTTCTCTCACAACATTCTCTCTCAAATTCAACTCCTCAAATTTCGAGATCTCTCTTCCCTTTGTGAAATGGATCCATGGATCGAGAAACATGAAAGTAGGAAGATAAAGAAGATGAAACAAAACTACGAGATGCTTGGTTACATTGCTGATGCTCACTACGAATTCCCACAGGTTGTCCATGTGGGGGAAAAATTGTCGACGAGGTTTCTACTAATCCAAAGGATAAGGATTTCTCCTTGGGCATAAGGTACTTCACTTGTAGGAGGTTCAAGGTAATCCAAATTTTATCTCTCTTCCTTGTTTAAAATATAAAGATCTTGAAATATATTAAACTGAGTGAAGTGAAATGGGCAGGATGACGATCTCCATTTCCAACATCCATGGGTTATCGGAGTTCAGGAAGATGTTTGCCGCTTAAGGAAGGAGGTGGATAACATTGCTGCATAGATTACTAAGCTTAAGAAGCTTATTCCTCGTGCATGAGATAAGTTTATGTATTCAGATGGTGTTTTTGTATGGTTTTTGGATAATACAAGTCCTTATTTGTTAGGACTTGTATAAGCTTGTGTATTAAGACTTATGTTTGATGATGTTCGATGTTGGTCAGACTTATGTTCTATTTTATATGTTGTTGTGTTAAGGATCTGGGGGATCTCATGTGTTAAGACTTATGTTCAGATGAATTTAAGTTTTTCCTAGTTATACTAGTATTTCATAGTGATATTGATTTATAGTTATACTAATTTTTTGTAGTATCTAGTTGACTCAACTTATTCTACTTAACTACATAATCAAAGTTTTCCCTAGTTATACTAATATTTCATAGTGATACTGATTTATAGTTATACTAGTTTTCCGTAGTATTACTAGTTCTCTCAAGTTATTCTGTTGAACTACATAATCAAATTTTCCCTAGTTATACTAGTATTTCATAATGATATTGATTCAAATTTGTACTATTTTTCCCTAGTTTTACCCGTTCTCTCAAGTAATTCTACTGAACTACATAACCAAATACCGACAAACATAAGTTTTACTTAATACAAATCCAAAGAACGAATAACATAAGTTTTACGTAGAAAGGGAATACAAAAGCAACATAAATTAATTTTAAACCTGTCACATGAAGCTTTCATTTCCACAATCTTTGCTCTCACGTCTTGATGCCTTATTGTTCCACTCCCAAAATATTTACTCACAAACGTAATGCTTTCAGCTTCCTTTTACTTCACTGGATAGTTTTAGCAGTCGAGTCCTGGTAGTAGTACATGTTCCCTAATACCATATCGGATGGGATAACATTCACGGCAAACAAAGCTTCATTTTTATTTTCAATTCGTGTAATTCGAAGAAGGAGCATCAACATCCTCTTAACCATGTGGTTCCTTTGGCATGTGGAATATCTCAAACCATCTCTTCTCGACCCTATTCACGGGAGGTTCTAACTCGTCCATGGTTTTCAAAAATTCAGAAAGAAAACACCTCGTTGATATCTTGATCTTCTTTGTATACTATGTCGGTGGGATGTAAATTGACATAGGTTTATCTTTGTCGTTTCATCCTCTCAATCCTGCAAAGAAAGAACAAACAGTTTGAATAAGTTTTTTTATAGCAGGTGTACAAAAACACCAAAATTAAAGCTATTCCTAACCAAAACAAGCAAACATATCAGTGTACAACGTCTAATTATTACTAAACTAGATCAATCAATATCATTTCTTCCTCTCCAAAACAAACTAGATTTTCCTAGTTATACCAATTTTTTTTGCCAAACTATGAGATTCAGTTATAGGAGATCGAGTTATAAATATTAACCATTCTCTCCCCATTGTTGATCAAGGTAAGACTCGTACTTTCCTCATACTTATCTCCTTGTTCTTCTTGTTCAAGATTATTTTCATGGATCATTTCTTCATCTTCTTGTTCTTCTTCGTCTGCTCCATCTTCGTCTTCCCCTGAGTTCTTGTTTTCTACTTCATCTTCAACATAGTCTTCCTCTTCTTCCCCTTCTTTTGATTTCTCATTCTTTTCTACTTCTTCTTCAATTGGGTTCGTCTTCTCTGCTTCTGAAACATCTTCTTCAACTAGGTTCTCCTTCTCTTGTTCTGGAACTTCTTCTTCAACTGTTTTCTCCTTCTCTTGTTCTGGAATTTCTCCTCCAACTTCATTTTTCTTCTCAATAGAACTTATTTTTCAGGAGAAGTTATATCCTACACACGCTTCGTTATCTTCCTTTTCGTCCATTTTGTCTTCGCCATTTCGTCTTCCTGTCAAACCAGAACCGATTACACACACTATATACACGAATCGAGAGAGACTTGACGGTACAAGTTTTTGACTTCAACAAACGGACACGGATTTACGGGATAAAACTCTTTCCAAATCAAAATCGATTGAGTGAAGAAACTATCTTTTGAAGTTTGCTCCTTTCTCAACTATTTCTCCCTAGTTTTGTGATCCTTAGAAGAGACGAGAGAACATTGAGACACTTAAGATATAAATAAAAAGACAAAATAGAAGAGAGGAGAAGAATTGATTTTGATGATTTGGGGCAAGCGATTAGAAATCACGTTTGATTTTAGGTTTATCGGTTTGATCTGACGGGTGACTAGGTGGGTCGGGTTGACCCTGGTTTTCTCTGTAATTATGTTGATTTCAGCTGGTTTCTAAGTCATTTACACGTTTTTCAATTGAAAAGTAATTGTAAATGAAAATACACTTATAACGGGAATAAAAGAGATCACTTTTTGTAGAGGGATAATAGAGATGATTCCTCCATGAAATGGTTCATGGGTTAAAAACAAATCCGAGCTGCCATCAAGAGTACATTGCCATCAAAACTGACATGTCCAAAGCTTATGATAGAGTAGAAGGAGATTTTCTTGAAGCGTTTTTTGAGAAGATGGGATTACACAGGAAATAGATTGACTGGGTCATGCGTTGTATACGCCCAGTCTCATATTCTGTCATAGTAAATGGTCAATCGCATGGTCATATTGTCCCTCAGCATGGCATACGTCAAGGGGACCCTTTGTCACCATTAATCTTTATTATTTGTGCGGAATCTCTTGTACACACCATGAATCAAGCTGAGAAAAGTGGAGATTTAACTGGAATGAAGATGTCGCGAAGCAGTCCATCGATACAACACTTACTCTTTGCAGATGATAGCTTGTTTCTATGTCGAGCTACGCTTAGTGAATATATGGAGCTTCTATGATGCTTGGCGCTTTACAGTCGTGCTTCGGGTTAGGAATCAATTTTGAGAAATCTTCAATTACTTTTGGCGCCAATATTAATCCGGTTTTGAAGAGATTGTTGGCGGAAAACGAAGGAGGAGTTGGGTCTTACTTGGGACTGCCAGAGTGATTTAGTGGATCTAAGCAAAATACTTGCATTTATTGGAGAAAAATTAAACAAATGGCTGAATGGATGGTATACCAAAATGCTTTCTCTTGGGGAAAAGGAGGTACTCCTCAAGTCGGTTGCGATGGCCCTCTCAGTGTACGCAATGTCTTGCTTTAGACTAACCAAACACCATTGTCAAAAGATCATGAGTGCAATGACAGATTTCTGGTGGAATGAGACCGGTGAGAAGAAGAAAATTCATTGGATTGCCTGGAAAAATATATGTGAGTCTAAAGAGAATGGAGGCTTGGGATTCAGTGATATAGAATATTTCAACCAAGCCTTACATGCAAAGTAAATATGGAGAAATTTAAACGAGCCTAACAGTCTTTTAGCTCGTGTATTTAAAGGAAGATACTTTGCAAACTTGACATTCTTGGACTGTGGTAAAGGTTTTTGGCCATCTTATACTTGGAGGAGCATCTTGTTCGGCCGGGAATTTCTCTCTTCTGGACTCATAAAGTCGATTGGGAATGGGACGTCAACCTACGTGTGGACAGACAGCTGGATTGTGGACTCACATCCTCGTAGACCAATGAATAAACAAATCACCTTTGATGTCAATCTCAAGGTTGATTCCCTCATTGATAATGATGCTCAATGGAGAGGGATCATCTAGAAGACTTGTTCCCACCAGCAGAGATTCAGCGCATCAGGACTTTAAATATCAGTGGTAGGGAGGACAAGTTTATTTGGACTCATACAAAGCATGGATCCTAGTCAGTGAAAAGTGGTTATGCGGTCCTTGCCTCAAAAGCAGCAGCGGTAATTCATAATAATGATCTTGGTAATCAGATGGTTATCAAGCTTAAAACGAGAGTGTGGAAGGTGGCTACGGTACCAAAAATAAGAATGTGTTTGTGGTGTGCATTGTCTGGAGCAATAACAGTTGCAGATTGGCTTAACTCAAGAGGTTTGAACATAGACAGTGTTGTCAGTTCTGTAACCAAGAAATAGAAACTATTAATCATGTACTCTTCATTTGTCCTAACGCTATGGACCTCTGGAATGCATCGTCAATTCCAGTGCCTCTGTTGGGTTTTTCGAACTCATTGGAAAACTTTAATTATTTTTTGGATCTTCTAGAAGGACCGAACGCGCATGTACATCCATGCAGGGGGATTCCTTGGCTCCAATGGAACATCTGGAAGCGTCAGAACTCAAGCTTATACGCTGATACTCAAGTATATGTTCAAGAAACAGTCAAATCAGCAAAGGAGGATGCTATGCTTTGGTACGCAGTGAATAGAGAGCTCCAGATGGATCAGTTATCAAGAACATAACTCAGAAATGGAAGAAATGTTGCGCACCACCAAGTATAGTATCTCTGAAGTGTAATATGCACACGAATTGGAGAAATGGAAACTTGCAGTGTGGTGCGGTTTGGCTTGCAAGAGACCATGTTGGGAATGTTCGCTTTCATGCTCGTGAAGCCTTTACCTGCTCCCCGAACAGAATGGTTGCAGAACTCTGCGGTATTGTTTGGGTATTACAAGGGATTTGTTGGATTAAGTTTGAAGATTACTTGAGATGCAAGTTTATCCTAATCCTACCGAGTTATGGAATTAGGAATATATTTAGGGGTTATCTAGATATATTACCTATTAGGATTAGGAGTTATAAAATATCTATATAAGAAGATGCAAACATGTTGCATAACTTATGAGTTTTAGAGATTGATTTAAAGCTTAAGGTTTTGAGTTAGTTTCCTTAAGAGATTAATAAAGAGAGTTATTCTTTATTCGAGATTCATATTTAATCCTTGAAGTTCTATATTTGGTATCAGAGCGTTCCATAAGAGATGGGAGATATTGTTGCAACGTCAGACAAACCGAAGGGAGGAAGCACGACTTCAATACAATGTCCTATGCTCACATCAACTAATTATATAGTATGGGCAATACGTATGAAGATTACTCTCAAGATTCACAAAGTATGGGACGCTATCGAAGCTGATCTAACCGAAGGGGACAAGAATGATATGGCCATTGCGCTTTTGTTCCAATCTATACCAGAGATTCTTATCCTACAGGTAGGTGAGCTCGACACGGCAAAGAAAGTTTGGGAAACCATTAAAGCAAGGCATGTGGGAGCCGAGAGAGTTAAGGAAGCGAGATTACAAACTTTGATGAACGACTTTGATCGACTAAAGATGAAAGATAATGAAACAATCGATGACTTTGGAGGAAAATTGTCTGAGATCTCATCAAATTCTGCAGCACTCGGAGTAAGCATTGAGGAAACAAAGTTAGTAAAGAAGTTTTTGATGAGTCTTCCACGGAAAAATTATATACATATGGTGGCATCTTTGGAGCAGGTCTTAGACCTAAATACTACAAGCTTTGAAGATATTATAGTTCGTCTTAAAGCCTATGAAGAACGAATAGCTGATGAAGAAGAAGAACCACAAGAAGATCAAAATAAATTGATGTATGCAAACATGGACCCTCAAGCAAATCAACCGAACCGTGGCTACAATGACTATCAAAATAGAGGTTGTGGTGGACGAGGCTCATGGTACAGAGGAAGAGGTCGCGGTCTGTATGGCGGAGGCAGAGATACATCTAGGGTCATGTACTATAGGTGCGATAAGCTAGGACATTACGCATCAGATTGTCCGGATCGCTTACTTAAATTGCAAGAAACGCAAGAAAACAATAGTGATACACAAGATGCGGACGAACTGATGATCCACGAGATTGTATATCTCAACGAAGATGGGATAGTGCCAAGCAAATATGATGCTAACACCAGCGGAGAGAATATATGGTACTTGGATAATGGTGCTAGCAATCATATGACAGGCGATAAACGATACTTCAGGCTACTCGATGACTCTATCACCGGAAAAGTTAAGTTTGGAGATGACTCGCGGATGGACATCAAAAGAAAAGGATCCATTGAGTTTATTGATCAGAACGGTGAAACAAGAACAATGACAGAAGTTTACTATATACCAGATTTGAAGAGCAATATTATTTCTCTCGGACAGGCTACGGAGTCTGGTTGTGATGTCAGATTGAGATGAGATTACTTAACAATGCATGACCAAGATGGGAAGTTGCTCGTCAAAGCAAACAGATCAAGGAATAGATTCTACAAGGTTCGTATGGGTTTGAAAGAAGACGTGTGCTTACAATCGAATTCAATGGGAGATTCAAGAAAATGGCATGCAAGACTGGGCATGTGAATTATGAGACGATAAGAGCTATGATATCACGCAATACTTTCATGGAAATTTCGCAGGTTACGATTGAAAAGGAAGTTTGTGGCTCATGCTTGCTTGGAAAACAAACTAGGCAAGCGTTTCCCAAAGCAACATTGTATCGAACAACAAAAATATTCGACCTTGTACATGACAATTTGTGTGAGCCAATATCTCCTAGTAAGGCTAGAGGGAACAGATATATCTTCGTCCTCATAGATGATCACTCCAGGTACATGTGGTCTATATTACTCAAGGAGAAAAGCGAGGCGTTTACTAAGTTTAAGAGATTCAAAGAGTTGGTAGAACGGGATGCAAGAGAGAAGATACAAACTCTTAGAACCGATAAAGGAGGAGAATTCGTGTCATACGAGTTCAACTCGTATAGCAAAGAATCAGGAATCAGAAGGCACCTAACAGCTCCGTATACTCCGCAGCAAAACGGAGTAGTTGAGAGACGCAACCGAACCCTGATGGAGATGACACGGGGCATCTAAAAGGACAAAAGGATCTGAATTGCTTATGGGGAGAGGCAACAAGACATGCTACATATCTCTTGAATAGAATAGCTACAAGGTCGCTCAAAGACATAACACCGTATGAGGCGTTTCATGGCAAGAAACCTAATATAAATAATCTGCGTATTTTTGGTTGCATCGGTTATGCAAAGGTAGCGACACCACACTTGAAGAAACTTGACGACAGGTCACGTATATTGGTTCATCTAGGTACGGAGCCTGGGTCAAAAGTATATCGTATGCTTGATCCTAAGACACGCAAGATTATAGTAAGCCGAGACATGGTCTTTGATGAATCTAGAGGATGGAAATGGAGTCAAAATCTCGATGAACATAATAGAGTGGGAAGCTTTACGATCACGCTTGGAGAATATGGGAATCACGGTATTAAAGATGATGAGGTTCGTGATAATACGATTGATGAGAAACGAGAACAAACAACAATAAATAAGGAAGATGATGAAGACACAGATAAAGAGATCAGTGAAGAAGAAGAAGATATTAAACCAACCTTGAGAAGATCACAAGGAGAAGTAACAAAACCGAAATACCTTGACGATTACATACTACTCATTGAACAAGAAGAAGGAGAGAGACTACTTATGATAATAAACTGCGAACCTCAAAGTTATAAAGAAGCACAAGAGTTCAAAGAGTGGATTACTGCTTGTGAGGAAGAGATTGCGTCAATAGTAAAGAATGGAACGTGGGAACTTGTTGATCTACCACACGGAGTAAAACTCATAGGTCTAAAGTGGGTGTTTAAACTGAAAAGAAATTCGGATGGTAGTGTCAACAAGCATAAAGCTTGTCTCATTGCAAAGGGCTATGTGCAACAATACGGCATCGACTTTGATGAAGTCTTTGCACCAGTAGCCAGGACTGAAACAATCCGACTCCTGATCAGCCTAGCAGCTTCAAGAGGATGGGAAATTCATCACCTTGATGTTAAGACAGCGTTCCTTCATGGAGAGTTAAAAGAAACGGTTTATGTTACACAACCCGAAGGCTTTATTGTCAAGGGATCTGAAGGAAAAGTTTACAGGTTGAACAAAGCCTTATATGGTCTTAGACAGGCACCTAGAGCATGGAACAATAAGCTAGATCAGATACTGAAGGAGCTACAATTCAGAAAGTGCTCGAAGGAGCCGTCGGTTATAGAAAAATGGTAAACGAAAATTTACTTCTTCTTGCGGTATATGTAGACGACCTATTCGTGACTGGCACAAGCGTGAGTGTCATTGAGGAATTCAAGAGAGAGATGTCCTATAAATTTGAGATGAGTGATCTTGGAAGGTTATCTTATTATCTTGGAATTGAGGTTCAACAACATGAGGGAGGAATAACTTTAAGTCAAAGACGCTATGCCTTAAGAATCTTGGAGGAAACAGGGATGAAGAACTGCAACTCGTGTCACATACCAATGGACGCGGGACTCAAGCTGTCAAAAGCAGTCCATGAAAGGGAGATTGATGCAACGAATTATAGAAGAAACGTCGGGTGCTTACGGTACTTTTTTCATACACGACCAGACTTATCATACAGTGTGGGTGTCCTGAGTAGGTACATGCAGACGCCAAGAGAGTCACATGGAGCAGCTATGAAGCAATGCTTAGGGTATCTACAAGGTACCACTTCTTACGGCATAACGTTTCATCGCAGCAACTCGAAACCTATGAAGATAATAGGATATAGCGACACAGTCATAATGTTGATCCTAATGATGGTAGGAGCACCACCGGGCATATATTCTACATTGGTGATAGTCCTATTACTTGGTGCTCACAGATACATGAGACAGTGGCGTTATCTTCATGTGAAGCCGAATTCATGGCCGGAACAGAAGCAGCAAGGCAAGCCATATGGCTACAAGATTTGCTCGTCGAAGTTATGGGAGATACGAGTGAGAAAGTGGTTATCAGGATTGATAATCAGTCGGCAATAGAATTGACAAGGAACCTAATATTTCATGGAAGAAGTAAGCACATTCACACTCGATATCATTTCATAAGGGAGTGCGTAGAGAATAAGCAAATAGAAGTAGAGCACGTTCCTGGACACGAACAAAAGGCAGATATCTTGACAAAAGCACTTGGAAGAATCAAGTTTAAAGAGATGAGAGATCTCATTGGAGTTCAAGATGTGTTGGTAGAAGGCTTCAAGCTTAAGGGAGAGAATGTTGGATTAAGCTTGAAGATTACTTGAGATGCAAGTTTATCCTAATCCTACCGAGTTATAGAATTAGGAATATATTTAGGGGTTATCTAGATATATTACCTATTAGAATTAGGAGCTATAAAATCTCTATATAAGAAGATGCAAACCTATTGCATAACTTATGAGTTTTAGAAATTGATTTAAAGCTTAAGATTTTGAGTTGATTTCCTTAAGAGATTAATAAAGATTCGAGATTCATATTCAATCCATCAAGTTCTATAGGATTTACATCTATCAGACTTAGTTATTGCTTCAGATCATCATGAGTCTATTGAGGCAATCTCTAACCCGATATAGTGGCCAAGATATAGAGGCATGCTGGAACATATAATGACCTTACACCAAGACTTTCGGTTTTAATCATATCTAGCTTTAGGTGGACCGGCTTGGCTACATGAGAGGCTCATGCGAGATGCAAATGGAGACTACTAGTTCATCCTTCCCTTAGGATATTTAGTTTACAGTTTTTGTTTTATCTATTTCAGGCTATGGCCCTGCTTTTGTAACCCCGAACATTGTGTTCCAATTCAGACGTTTAAAAAAAAGTATTTACTTGCTGATCTGGAAATTCAGAAAACGAGATTAAGTAAATAAGTTAGCTTTTGGTTAAAAACAAACTACATTAAATGTAGATGGTTGAGTTTGATTCAAACCAAAAGTGGTTTGGATCAGTCTCGAAATTCGCTCGGATAAAAAGAAAAGTCAACGGAGAGACATAAGCCCAAAACAAAACAAAAAGTCAATGCGCAGACAAAAGCCCAAAGATCTGAGTTGTGAGATTAAAAGCAGAAGCCACTGTTGTTGTGCTTTCTTCCATTGCCACATGGGGACGCCTTCGCCGACATCTTCTCCTCCTTCTGATTCAAACCCTAATCACGCCGCTACTCCACCACCCTCGAACTCCACGGCGACTCAAACCCCTCCCCCACCGCAAACCACCGTCGTGGCCTTAGCCGCATCGACCTCCGCCTTGGCCAGAAAGACCCAACCGGTGCTATGGTCCGAAGACGAGACTCTCCTCCTAATCGACTCTTACAAGGAGAAATGGTACGCCGTTGGTCGAGGTCCTCTGAGATCAAACCAATGGGAAGAGATCTCCGTGGCCGTCTCCGCTCGCTCCGGCGTTGAGCGCTCGGCAACACAGTGTCGGCACAAGATGGAGAAGCTGCGGAAAAGATTCAGAGCGGAGAGGCAGAGCATGGGACCTATCTCGATATGGTCTTTCTATTCTCAGATGGAGGAGTTAGATAGCAATCCAGCCCCTATCTCAGCTCGGCCTCTCACACGACTGCCTCCGAGTAACCACTACGCAGAAGATGAAGAAGAAGACGAAGAAGATGAGAGTCAAAACAAATCGAGGAGTATCAATCACATAGTGAGAAGACCTGCAACGGTTAACAGATTCGCCGGAGTTGGTGGAGGATGGGGACAAAATGAGAGATCGAAGAGGAAGAGGAAAGATGAAGGAGGAGGTGGTGAGAGGAGGATGAAGGAAGCGAAAGCTGTAGCTTATGAGATTAGGGCATTCGTTGAGAAAACAATGGTGATGGAGAAGAAGAAGATGGAGTTTGCCAGGGAGACGGTGAAGCTGCGTAAAGAGATGGAGATTAAACGGCTTAAATTGATTCAGAGTTCTCAAGCTCAGCTTCTTCACTTTCTCAACACTGCCTTTGGTTCATGAGAGGTTAACAAATAAAGTGAAAAAAAGATAGATTGACATTGTTGTTATTCTTCATCTTTTTCATTTCAGAGATGTAACATAGTTAACTATGTAATCTAATGTCAAGAACCTTTGCTCAAAAAAAATGTCAACAACCTTTTTTTTTAGTGAATGCCATTTGCAAATCTAACAAAGCTTGTGACCAAAATGTTGGTTATTTAACAGAATATTGAGATGCAATTGTTCTTATCCAATCTTGCAAATGTAATCCGATGTCATGAACATTTTGTGTGCACTGGGAAGCATATAGTCATTTTGTGATTCTCATTTATAACCCACAAGGAGAAAAACAATAATACATTCAAATTAAACTAACCTAAACCCACAATAGTAGAAAACAGAAGGGGACATATAAAAAGAAAAAGTGGGTGGAAGAGCAGACTTCTATACAAAACATTATAAACTGTTTCCACTCCCAAATCTAAAGATGGGAAGAACAAGAAGAAAGTGACCTCTCTATGATGCAGTGGTAATTTACATGCAATACACCTTTCTTTCTTGTGAAAGAAAGATATAAAAGGGACCATCATCAATCTATCTATCCACCTTTCCCCCCCATTTATCTTCCTCTGCCCTCATCAAATCTGCAAACTCAATCTGCAGAGTTTACAATTTACTTTGCTTGGACCAAACCAATGTTAAGTTATACATCATCTCAGCAAAATCTACAGACCGCCAACTTGATGATGTTTAATGCCAGTGAGGACCTTGACTCCGTACAAACCAGTTTTTGTACCTATACAGGGTTGTCAGCAAGGGCCCAGCATAACTCTTTGCAGGATCTACAGCTACTCGAGGTTCTAGGTTTCATCTGTCGTGCCTCTCACTCCACTTTTGTATCGGGAGGCTTGGAAGATGATAGTTCTTGTGCTTCTTCTAATTGGGGAGACTGCTGATCAGAAGCAAGACGTTTCTGATTTTGTACAGTCAGCTGCTCTGGTAACTTTGGTCTCTTTTCTACTGTTGGTAGAGATTGTTGTCTCTGTATCACGCCCTTGGGCTCCTGACCATGCAAGCCCCCAGTAAAATGCTTCTGCGCTAGTCCGTGGTTCAGTGTTGTTACTTGATCACTACCAGCTGAGTCTGTATTAGAACTGTTTACTACATTAGGAGCAGCGCTTTGCACAGAGGCTGCACTAGTTGGAGGTTCCAATCCATTTGGAGAAGGCACAGCAGTAGAACCAACTGCTTTTATGCTGTTCGAATCATTAGTCACTTGAGGCATACCCTTGCTCGTACTCATACTAGCTGTTTGTGTGGTATTGGGGAAAGATTGTGGAACGCGTGGCACACGTTCAGCTTGGGACTTCCTCGATAAATCAGAGTTCTCAATATGATTCTGCTGAGCAACTCGCTGAGCTGTTGATTGCACTTGATTACGCTGCTTTTGGTGAATCAGCAAATGCTGATGGTTGGAAGGTCCAACTTCTGGTGCAATTGAGGGGCTAGAGGTGGATAGGATGTTACATGAGGCCGCTGGTGAGCTCTGGCCTTGGATGCTATTGTCTGAAGGTAACTGTATCTGTTGTTCTTGGGACGGAGATCTAGCTCCATGAAATGATTTCGGCAATTGCTGTGAATGATTTGAAGACTGTGGTGAAACAAAAGGTTTAGACTGAAGATGCGTGCTCGTGGCAGTCCCCACATTAGACTCCCGATCAGGCCTAGCTGGAATCATTGCCTCTCCTTTTTCGGTAGCCTGATTTCCGGGGGATATAGGGAGACCATTCAAGTGTGACTGATCAACAGTAATGTTCTGATGAATCATGTTTCCTCTACCCGTCCCCTTCGATTGTTTATTCTGCTGTTGACCTTGTGATGGCTGCCGCTGCTGTGGGTGTTGTCTTCCAGACTGCTGCTGGAATTGTCTCTGCCGTTGTTTTCCAGATTGATTGTTCACTCCAGAAGCACCAGACTGAGGATTCCTAGCCAACCCATGAAGCGGCAGGTGAGATTTTTGAGGGTTCTGTTGTGTCATGGCATTAATATTAGGAGAGGTCGACACTGGGGGCGGTAATGGCTGGGGCGAAACGGGTGGTTGAGTCTGATGACTGTTTTGTGTCGAAGAAGAAACAGAAGTCCCCTGAGGTTGTTGTTGTTGTCCATGTGGCATCATAGTACCAGATGATGCAAACTGCTGCTGCTGCTGCACGTACCTCTGGTGCATTAGCCTTTGACGGAGAGCAAATCCGTCCTGCTGTGCCCTAGTGGCCTGATTTGGGCTCTGGAGATGAGGATGCTGCGAATTGCCAAGCACATGCGACTGATGTGGCATCTGATGCTGCTGGGAAAGATGGCCTGGGTACGCCTGAACAGGAGTTGTCTGGTTGTTGGTAAATCCAGAACTCAAACTACCGAAAGCTGGGATCCCCTGGCTGTTCCCTTGAGCAGCCTGCATCTGAAACTAACGCATATCAGTTTTCATCTTCGCTACATTGTTCGTAATGATGTCACAGAGGCTCAAAATGTCAATGGCCAGCGGTAGATAAAAGAATCAGAAGCGCTGAACGTCTACAAACTAAACCAAGGAGCCATATAAACTAGTTACCATTGCAGCAACCAAAAAGCCAAAGTTGCTTACCCGCATCATATGCTGAACAGCTTCACGAGGCGGCCTAGACATGGAGTTTCCTTGAGAAGCTCCCCCTCCAGAGTGAATATTTCCAGTGTTTGGAATTCCGACCATACCAGATGACAGCATGCTACCCGTATTTGGCATTGCTGCTGAGCCAATTGCTTGAAAACCAGGCCTCGACATGGGTGCTCCTCTGTTCATTCCACTTACACCCATGGTGTTTGCACCAGGAACCATGCGGTGTCCAGATCCTGAGACAGCTCCAGGAGTTGATGAAGAAGGCTGCTGCAGGTTTCTACTGGATGACATCTGATTCGACTGTTGGAGTCGATGTTGTTCATCAAGTGGCAAAGGCCCTCTAGAAACGTTGAATCTACCATCCCTAAAAGGAAAGAAACATATCACAAACCAAAAGAAGTACTAAACCTTGAGCACATTGAGCGGAGATGCACAAACGTGTGCATTCACCAAGACAAACCATTCATTACAGGTCTACCTTGCAGAAGCATGGTGTAGACCATGTGTGGTTGGTAAACTGTTGCCGGGAACCACACCAGATGATCCAGGAGTGGATGGGTTTGCTCCTGAAGTAGGGAGCACTGGCGTCCCTTGATTCAACATTGGAAGACCCGGATGTGAACCTGGATTTTCAAGTGAAAATAAATCTTGACCTGTAGTTGACGCATCACAGAGATCAAGGGGCCTTCATCCGTAGAGTAGCAAGATATTAGAATCGCGGAAGTAGTAAGCAGGAAATGAAGTTATTTATGGAAACACCAAAACTTACGTTAGAACACCTCCATTCAGATTATTTGGGAATACTTGAGAAAGAGCCATGACTTGTGAATTGTGAACCGGTACAATCTGCTTGGGATCCCGACCATCATTCTTGAAGATCGATGAAACAGTAGCAAACAGACAGAAGCAGCAACAAGAAAACAAATTAGGGCCTTAGAAGATTTAAACTTCCAACTACAATGTATCGGTTCCTAATGATTTCAGGGAATGTTAACCCGGTTTGCTGCTATGCTTGAAACACGCCTTTCACAGCATAAACTTCGACTACAACAAGATAACCAATTCCATATCATGGATTCTATAAGCAAAAACGTTTACCATCTTTTTTTTAGATCAAATTTTTTTTTGATCAAATGTTTACCATCTTTTTAAAAACCTAATTTCGTGAACAAGTAACCCTGAAAACACTCTTAGGAACTATAAGTTAAGACCCCTCCACCAGTGTTCCAACAAGGGACTCAAAAACAAGCTACAGCACCCATTTAATCAAGCTTGAACTATCAATTGATAGAAAACGGTTGAAATACGACTAGAGAAAATGCAAAAAGAAAGTCCAGTAGTTTCAAATTATAAGCTTGTAAACAGTAATAAAGTACTAGGTGAACCAACCTGAGTCTTTCTATAGTGTAACTTCTTCCCAATCAAACAAATCTTCTCAAAATGGGACTTCAGGGTATCTTCCTCCATTGGCCCTTGCAGTCGCTGAAACAATTGTCTTGCACTTCCCTGAATATAACAAACATAGCATGGATATTTCAATTAGTCTAAACAAGACGCTTTATTCAGCGTCTCAGAGCTAAAGAACAACCTTTGGGATGCCAGGTAAAGTTGATGGATAAGACTGAGAAGTCCCCGAGTCTTCAGCACTATCAGCCCCATCACTCGCAGTCTTATCCATCAGAATCTTATGCCGCTCCTTGCATTCAATCGGATTACGATATATACACTGGAAAATAAATAAATGCGGATAAAAAAATGGACAAATCAACAAGCCAGCAACGAATCCCAAATGTTCATTAACATGAGAAAGTAATATATTGGACAACAAAATCCAGTAAAACAGTTCACTAGAATAGAAACAAACAGTATAATCAAATGAAGTATAGCTCTGCCGCTCGGTGGGAAATTTACAAAGAATCCAAATATTTTCAAAACAGCAAACACTTACCTTAATCTTAAGAGTGCTGTTCATTGCATCACTAATGAGCTCCCAGTTAGGGCCCATGTCATGCACCAGGACAACGAGCGCCTGAATGGTGAAAATAATTAGAAACTCACAGAGCAACCTACAATATATCAATGCTACAAAAGATGACAAATAAAATACCTGATCCTCAAATAATGACCACGTAGTTCCAGAACCATGCTCGCCAGGAGAAATCTGCATAAATCAAAATTTCAAGTTTAAAAGAAACACCCTAAAATAAAATGGCTAGAGGAGTTAGCAACCCTAACAGCATATACCTTTAGGCCTTTTATTTTTCTGGCCCTATCACGACCTCCAATAAATTTGATAGATTTGTTGGGGTTGGACATATTGCTCATCTGGGAAGCTGCCGGAGAAGGAATTGATCCAGTGAGACCAATAGGACCATCAAAACTCTCTACCAATTGCTTGGTGGTCTTTTGCTTCTTTGCATGAGGACCATACATACCTTATACAATGCAATCATAATATGTCACTGAATTATAAATCAGCATTGAGACAAAAGGAAAAATGTCGATAAAGCAACAAAATCATGCTATTTTCCAGAGACAGTTGAACTAGTCCAAATTACAACCTTCTACTCTAGGGTTATAACTCCACAGTATCCACTATTTTAGTTTTATAATTGGTTGTTAATGATAAGATGTATGCAAAAAAAAAAAGTTCTCCTTAAATCATAAACTCGGCTTGCTTGGTAATAGAAGAGTGAGGCTGATGGATCACCCAACTGCCGAACAAAACTACAATGCGACAGAGAGTAAAACTGAATTTGCAATAATACCATTCATATCGATATGATTCTCTACTCGCTTCTTCCAGTGGTCCTTCTGCCAAAATAAGGACAATTTAGAAAACTTTTATGGGAAGTCAGTTACCAGTACAAGGTACATATTTTACCAACCATTATAACTTAAAGTTCTCATTTCAAGAAATATGAAACTGTGAACAACCACATCTACAAGATGAAAAATGGAGGCAAATAATAAATTTGTAACCATTTCAATCCCAAGAATAGAATTCAAACATCAAACCAGTCCAGCATCTAGCAAACTTTCATTTTAGAAAGCTAGTCAGCGTTAATATTGATTAGAACACACGACCTGAACTCCTGGCATACTTTCCTTGAACATTTGTTCAATTTGATTCTTAAGATTGTATCAATGAAATCACCTGTTCAGCATGGACTGACAAATCGGGATGCCAGGTTCGGTCATAAGCAGATCCCTGCAACAAATGATTGAAATTACAGTACAATGTAGAGTAAAACTATGGCACCTATTTCTCAGCAAAAAAAGCAAGTAAGAGATCGCATATTGCAAACTACCAGATGAGTCTTCTTCTTCTTTTTAGGTTTCCCTGACGTTTCAGCCATGTCATAAGATAATTTCTTCTCAAAATTACCACTTGATTCAACCTCTTGGCCTTTCTGAACTGCTGATCCACCATGCAAACTACTTTGGTCATCCTGAAAAGAACTAGTATCCCCACTAGATGCATCTGTCTTTGAGGGCACTGGTAAACTCACAATCCTCGGCCTGGAAGCAGTGCGTACACGCCTCGTAGGAACTGAGCCGACATTAATCTTATTAGCAGCCCTTTTCGCCATCAAATTCGATGAGTTAAACCCATCTGTGTAGTTCACGTACGGTAAAGCAGCTCCAAGATCATATGACCGGGCAGAATGTGACTTCATCAAATTCTTCCTTTTTTTGTGGCTCAAATTAAATGATTTGCTGCATTCGAAAGCTCCAGGAAGATAATAGGTACTCGTTTCAAGTTCATCCTCATCAAATGCAGTGACATCGTATTCTGTATCTACAATGAAGATAAAAGGTCAGAAAATATTTAACCAGCACGTGAAGCTTACGTAACCAAGAACTGTGCATACCTCCAACAGCATCATAGGCTGATGTATCAACCTCCTCCTGCATGCTATTTCCAGAATCCTGAGAACAGAGAAATACTGTTAAATATCTTCGAATAACAGATACAAAATTTTAAGGCAATCAAGGTTACAATATGAGAGCTCCTAGCACAGAATAATATAACATACCTCACAGCGTGCGAGATGGGTCTCAATGGATATTTGGTACACCTTCATTGCACCAGATGGAACTGAATAAAATAGGCTTTCCTGAACAGTAACAAAGCTCAATCAGCTATATAATAGAGCTACCCACAGCAATTATATTGAACTGAGGCTGCAAAGTATAAAAAAATCATACTTCCGATAGCTGATCAACCAGAGATGCATCCAATGTTTCTGGATCGCACATATAGTCGGGTGTTGATGGTGCAGCTGAATGATCAGGGATAGGAGAGTTGTTATACTTCAAAAATCTACTTGCATACTCCCTGACACCCAAAGCTAAACATTTTCTGCCATTCTCACGATCAGATTTTTGGCAGGTCTCCTGCATACAACCATGGTATTACCAAGTAACATACCATTAAGTTTACAAAAATTGTAGTGTAGAGAGCAACAGAACCAGAGATTCATGGAGGTAAAACTGGAAGACCATTCAAGCAAATAAGAAAGACCCGGCTGATCAATCATACGAAGAATATATCCATAGAATTGTGTCGCTTATATCACAAACTTAACAATATGGTTCCAGGACATCAGTGTTGTCAATACTATAATCGAACAAGTGTGTGTATGCATAGTTCTAAATTTATAAGAAAATGAAAGAACCATATAATCACTAGTCATCAAAAACCATAACAGAGATCTTCCATCAAATACCTTATCAATTCCCAAGCCTGTCTCCGTTAGCTCCCCAGGAACCTCCACAGAACTCCAGAATTTCAATATAGCACTAGATAGCATTGAAGCTATATTTCTCAGCTTTCTGTGCTGAATTTGTTCCTGAAATCTCAAATGGGACGTCAAAGCAACTCGATGGCAAAGTTGTGCAGCAGCAGTCATCTTCCAAAGCCGCTCCTATAAGACGAAAAGAAAATATGTGAGGATAAACAACATGCAATCTGAACACTCAATGAAAAATGTTCCAGAAACATGTGGCCAAGCTCATTTAAACATAGGAATGTCCAGATGTCATCAGAAACGAGTAGAATAACAATCCACAAAATGCAGTAATTTCCATGCAAATATATAAAATTTCAATCAGAAAGCTGATTCAACTAGAACAGACCTGAGCAAAATCATTTGCCAGCCATGCCATTTCTTCAAGGACAAAATCCCATTGACATTTCTCACGGACCTCGACTGGTGCGGTACCACAGGATAACTCGGCAATTCTTTTTCTCTTTGCCTATTAATGTATTATGTCATACAAAAAAAGATGAATGAGTATCAGTACCTCGAAAGCTCGCGAGCTTAAGAACATCAAACCAAGTTGAAAAAGCAAACCTGTATAATTCGTGCCTTCTCAAGGAGAGAGTCTTCCTTCACAGTATCTAACACTTTTGAGCCACCATCTGAGCTAGGCTGCTGTTTTAATGCTTCCACGTCAGTTCCTGACAATACATTATCATCAACCATGCATGAACTTGCGTCTACAGATACCTGAGGTTTTCCAGGGTGCACTAAGCTACTAGGATCGTCAGCCAAAACACTACTAACTTTCTTGTCATTTTCAGGTACAACCAACCCATGTTGAAGCTTTTTCTCAGTGTCAGAACATTTATCTTCATTTTGTAGCTCAGGCATACTTCTGTAGTTTTCATTTTCAATTTTAACTGAATTCATCTGCATTTCACGCGCAGGGCTGCATTCACTAATTATGGTCGTAGATAGACCTGTCTGATCCTCGGTCTTCAGTTCACCAACTGTTTGATTAAGCAACGCCTCTACTCTTGAAGCCTTCGGCATATAGATTTCATCTGACTCGAGTTTGTCCGCTCTATAAAGATCTCTTTCAGTATCTACATCTACTTCTAAGTTGTTAGCATGAGAAGACTCTCTCCCTGCAGCTGCTCTATCTGTTAAACTTTTTTTTTCTCCTGTAGAAGATTCTCCTAGCTCATCCATTTGAGTAGAATTATTTTCCTGACTAACTATTGTTGCACCTTTGAGAGAACCAGTCCCTGAACTAGTCAAAACTAGTTGTGCCTTCTCCCCAGCCAGGCCAGACTCTTCAAATTGCAAATATGCGGAGCTTTTTTTACGTGTAACGTCTGCTTCATCTTTCAATAGACTAGTTTTGGATCCAGCAGCACTCTCTCGTACAACAGGTCCACCATCCACCTTATTATTCAGCGTATTACTGGGAGCTGCAGTTTGTGGAATAACAGATCCATTTGAATTTGCAAATATTGGACATGATACAGAGGTTGTTTGCCTATCCCTTTGATTGGCTGCTTCAGAATTGCAACCCTTTCCGTCCACTGATCCTCTGCGAACAGAGATAGACGTTGCAAGACCACCACGATTCTGAACTAAATCCGTGGAACTTGACCGTGCTGGATCCCGATTTATCTTTGTTCTGTTCCTACGAGCGTACGGTCGAAAGATAGCAGAATCCTCTGTTTCTTTAATATTTTGGTTGGTGTTGGCTTTGTAAGACCGTTCTGACTCGGACGTCCTGTTTTGCCTATTAGGATATCTCAAATTGTTTTCTCCCTCAACTGACTTACTTCCAGAATCAAACAGTAAAAGATTATCCGCTGTATTGGGTTCAGAAATTGAAGGAACTGCGGGTCTACCACAACTCTCCACAGAGTCTCCATGTGGTGAGGCAGCCAGGGCAAAACTATCCTTGAGTCCACTGTGAGGTTTACAGGTAAAGAATGATGAGTTAATCCATGAAAATTAAAGGGGAAACAGGAAACTACAACAAAACAAGAATGTACCTGTTTACAAAATGCTCTGCTTGCTGATCTGTGAGTGATGTAGATTGGACGCTATGTGAAGTTGCAACAAACTTGAAGTCCAAGGGATTACCTCCCTGAAGCAGATAGAAGAGTAAACGATTTGTCATAATAATTTTTCCAAAAGGAAAGGGAAGAGGGAAATGGAAAATATGTAAACATACTTTCTCCAGAAACTCCAATTCTCTCCTCCTCTCCTCACGGACATCATACTCTTGCCTGTTAAAACAAGCATCTTTGTTAGAAACTGGACAGTTGTAGGAGTGTTAGTCTGAAATACCTTAGCTCCGCTTGAGCCTTATCAATTGCTGTTCGGCGAGGAGACGTTTTGAGACCAATACCACCACCACCTCCACTATCGATAACTCCTCCCATGGAATCAACCTCAGCATTCACTAGAAGATATCCATGCATCACCACCTTGGATGTCCCATTTAATTCGATTCCTAACTGGAAAAACATATAAAGATGCTTTCATTACTTACAGAGCATAAAAGCACATTTGAAATGATCAGCTTAAGCTACTGAATTGCACATTTAGAAGCTAAGAGAGCATACAAAGAGGACTCGATCAACATTCTCCTAATCAGAATGACAAGGAGTGGAACTATCAAGACTCCAGCAAACCTGGACATTAGGGTTTCGGAAGGAAGCTAGAGTACCTGAATTTTGGACAGAACTCAGGCAATAACCAATCTAAAATTAGCTTATTCTCTCTCCTAGGGTTTCCACGAAGAATGAACAAACAAGACAAACCCTTTCTTTTTGAGCTTCGAATCGAAGAAGAAATCAATTTCTCAGGGAAATAAGAACATTAATTTCTTGTTTACGAGATTTCTAATTCAGCAATTTCTTCTTTTTAATTTTGGTTTCCCTCTCGGGAGGAAAAAAAATTGTTCTTGGTGATGTTTTTTTTGGGGAAGTCTCTCTCTCCTCGACGAACTATGCGACTCTCTCTCTCTCTCTTCGAGTCCAAGTTCTGGGCCTGGGTTTTTTTTTGCCCTTTGCTAAGACAAAACAAGGCCCTTTGTTTTTTTCTGTTTGGTTCTCTCTTCGGGCTTTTGTAGTTATGACAGTTTCATGCAATAATAAGTTTACAAAAATCTCACGCATTGGAAAAGGTCCCGAACAAATCATCAACTTTTTTTTCTTCATAGAATTAAACAACAAATCACCAACTTACCCATTTGAATCAAGAGAATTAGCATCGACAATAAAAAGAAAATTAATCACATACCAAAAAAAGATGGCATTTTATGGGAAAACGTTTTTTCAACGTTAACAACTTTTTTTGTGTCTATTTATACATTAATTTTGTTATTGTACTAATTTCAGTTCCCATTTTATTTTTTCTTTCAAAGAAACTACATTAACTATAAACTTATGTATAAATCCATTTGGACTGAAATAGTGTTTAGACTGACAATCATGTTAAATCAAATGTCAATCATACAATTCATGTTAAGTCAATTGTCTATTATTTACTGAATCAGCGGTCATGTGTTTAAAAAGATATTTTTGAACTAGTGATATTAGATTTTAGTTTTATATATTGTGGATCCATTGTTTTACTATATTACTATATGTTTTGAAAACTTTACACTGAAAAATACATTTTATCTTTTCAATTACAACACAAGACATATTGTGAATGTAATATACTTTTTGAATGTTTTAACAAATTTATCTCTACCTAAGTGTAAAACTCTAAAGAGAACAATTATATTACTTATTTATTTATGCATATTTGTCTTTTTTTCTTTCTTAAAATACAATACCTAAAATTAATAAAGTATTTTGTAGTATCACAGCTTCAGAAAACTATGATCCAATTCAAACAAAATGAGAGGTTCGAGATTTTCTTCGTAACTTGATTTCAGATATTTTTTGGTGGTGCGCTTTGTTTTCTAATTCATCTCTTATTTTTAGATTTAGGTTTTTCAGTTTTCAAATTAGTAATTGAGGTAGAGACAAAGGTCTCTATATCGTCAGTTAATCTTATTCTTTGTTAACTTGTTTGTTTTCCTAATTCAATTTGTAAAAGGAATCTTGGTTTTCGATGGTTGTGATGTGTGTTATGTTATCTATTTTGAGTTTATTGTCAGTTCTTATTGCCGTTGTTGTTGAAGCTGTCAAAATCAAAGTCTTTTTCTTCTTTTTTGTGTTGTTTATAAGGTGTCTATTTTATTGTTCTTCTTTGTAATGAAATTTGGTATATTCTCATATTTCGGGTATGCAAACATACATTAATCAATTGATGGTTGCTTGAAAAAAGTGATTTTTAAAGGATCTTGATTTTAATTTGCAAATGTTAAGAAAAGAATGAGGGAACTTGTGATTCTTATTCATTATACTCGATGGATGTTCCCTTTATATAGGGATTACATTAGACCGTCATTAAGATAAATGGAAAGATAACATTCCTAGATAAACATGAAAAAGGTAAACATTATCTAACAAGAAAAAGGAAAGTCTTGGCTAGTCCTTATCCATTCCTTTTGGTCGGACCTAATTCATTTTTGGTCGGATCCATCTTATCTCTTGGTCGGATCTGGTTCGGTCTAATCCTCATGGTTATTGCATCGACATCAAATGATTCATAACACTCCCCCTTGGATGTTATAACCATATAGAACTCATAATACGTTTGGTATGTTACCTCATTAAAACCTAACCAGTAAAACCTTTTTGGGATAAAACCATAGTTAGGAAAAAGAGTACAACTGTATTACTCCCCCTGTTTTGTACCTCATTGTATGTCTTTCATTCCTATCTTGTATATTAGTCTTCTGATCGTAGAGGTTGGTTGAGATAAATCGGCTGAGTTCTCACTTGACCGTACTTTCACCACTTTAACTTCTTTGTTGTCGTCTACTCCACAATATGGTCTGATATGTTGATCTATGGTCTTTAATTAATCATCTTTACGGATACCATTTCTTATGATAGGTCACGGACTGTGTTACCATCGACCATTACATGCTGAATTATCAACCGCGGCCAAACGCATTGTCCACTTGCTTCATGAATAACCAATATCTCGAGAGTGGTTGAATGATGCTGCGGCCATAGTCTATTTCATTGATCTCCACGAAATGGCTGTTCCTCCATTAGTAAATATATATAATCTGTTCGTAATCTTTCATTATGTGTATCAAAGAGAAAACCTGAAAACCTGTATTAGCAAAACCAATTAACCCCTCTTTGGGTTGGTTAGTTTGGTTAGTATAAAACGAACTTAAATCTTTTGTCCCTTATAAACAGCGAAATATATATTTATGGTTACCATTGGTTCCTTTAGGACATTTCCTTACCTTTCTTTATCATCATTTATATTTTAAACTTATGCATACTTATATGAATGCTGATGGATCATGGTTGTGATCAGTATATCCATTTGATATAGATATGGTCGGCCATTTGAATCAATGGTTGTCTATATGGCATCTATGGCAAACGGTTTTAGCATTCGTGGTCGGGTCTTGTGGTTCAATGAATACACCACGACCTATTATTCTTCCACAACCATACTTGTTGCTCTCTCGACCTTTATGGTCTTGTCATATGCATTTCCATATCGACCATTATGGTCTTGCCACATGATCAGCCGTATTGGTTTCTCGACCTTAACTTTCTCGACCATATAGGTTTCCTGACCTTAACTTTCTCGACCATTATGGATTACTTCGGCCGTATGATCGGCTATAGAGACTTCGACCATGTTGGTTACCGTAGCCATCTGTTCGGCCACGCCCATGTCGATGCCTTCGACCATCTTATATAGAGTTATAGACCAATCACAAACCATATAGTATGTGATCTTATGATCCAAATGTTATGATCTTAACTTGTCTAAGAATCAATCGATAACTTATATCATTTGGAACCAATCAACTTTTCTTTAAGTTGGTTTAACACAAAGAACTTTATGTTATATGAATATATGGATTGTTTTGGATTGTTATTATAGAACTCCTTTAATTAGTATTATTCAGTCGACCATATTATATGCAGCTGTTTTGCATCAGTCAATAAACAGCTAAGGAACAAAGCTGTTCTTTGAGAATTTCTTTTTTCATCTTTATGATACCTTTATTATCTTTATCCAGTGATTAATATATTGCTTACTACATTATCATTTCTTTCTATATGTATCCAGACATTATCAATTTCAAATTGTAGTAGCATCCACCACAGATCTTATATCATTTTATAATATGTTCCTTGGTCTATGTGAGTATCCTTGTGCTAATCAAGCCATTCTTTAAATGCTTTAAGTAGGAATATGAACATCTTAGACCACATGGTCATATCCTATATCTCACAATTTATTTTTCCTCACAAGACACATTTATTCACTGGTTTATCAGATGACGTTATATGGCCAATACGTCAATCTATTCAATAGATTCTTTAAATCTTTCTTTAAACCTTTTAAACCCCACGTTTTTCTTTTAACCTTTATATTTATGAGTACTCACACATGGGTTTATGATCCTCGCTTTATATCTTATATTCAAGTGCTACCTTGTATGCGCTATGTAAATATATCATTGGTATCGATACCCTTTTCTGCGTTCCATTGTATTCCAGACATAACATAGTTGATTGCAATTTTATAACCTTTAATAACTTGGTGTTTGGCGTCCCAAATCACCTTAAGTACCATGGATTTTGGCGTCCCAAAGTACATTGTATGGTATCTTATATTTTGGTCGACCATTTTCTATGTCTGGGATGGTTTCCTTTATGACCTCGGGAATTTATCATTTTATGCACCTTTATATTTCCTTCTGAGGTTCCATTATCTTATGGAACATATTGGTCTATCTTGTATATACTCTGTAGCAACTTGATTGTGTATCTTCTAGGACAACAAATTCTTTGGTGCAAGCTGGTATGACTTAGTCATTCCTTTCATTTCGGGTCAATGTGTTTGGCATTTAGTTCTGCTAGCTTTTATATCATTTGATCATATTCTTTAGACTTCTTAAATCATATTTTCTAGTCCGAGGATCTTGCCAAGACAATGATGGTTAATATCATTCTCTTTTTCTCTTTACCAGCTTGTAACTTTCTCCCCTTTAATGTTGTATGATCAGATTACTTATCTCTTGTAATTTGTGTTCTTGGCCACTAATTAGATCACCCATTTTTGGATCAAGACATTTTAAAATCGTGGGAGAAAGACATTTTTCATCCAACATATATTCTCATTCTCAATCCTCATATGAGGTTACATCTTAAGTGGCACATATGTCTGTGGTGGTATATTCAGATTCTCTTAAGATGATTTATGTATATGTCTGGTTTATGACTCTTAATCTGAGATGAGAATATATATGCTCACTTATATGGCTTGATGCATATTAATCTTAAACATGTAAATTCATGTGTCCTCAAGCATTAGGTAATGACCTTTGTATTTGAAAGAATTCGGCCAAGTCTTACCATGGTCATGGACCTTGTCACACATGATTATTGTATGTTCATGGATCACGGTTTGTCCTTACTCCCCCTCATGGACATACTATAATCACATGGTATTTGGGACAATAGAGCCTAATGAGTTTCCCTTGTGCACATGTTACACAACGTGAGATTTTATGGGATAACTCTTTTTGCTTTTTGTAATATCTTTCTTTGCATCAAGTTTGGACTTGGATAGATAATCCAGTCATGCCATAAAGTGTAAATTTTGTGGGTATACAGGATACCATGGCTTTTGCCTTTATCATACTGATCCTTAGCATAGTCTAGATCAGAGTATATAGGTATAGTCTTTGACTACTTTTCTTATAAGGCTTTAGGCGATTTTCTTATAATTTGAAATAAACTTTTGTTTCCTTTTCCCATTGGTTCAATGTGGAAACCATCCATGCTTAAGTATTTATACTCAATGGGTCTTTTCTTGGGTGAAAAAATTTATGCCCCTTTAGACAATGCCTTTTACTGTGGTCTATATTAGATTGACTATCCTTTTATTATCATTTATCAATCAAGAAATCATCAAACAAATCAAATACAGAAATGACAATCATAGAAATGAAGCATATAAATGATATCATAGAAATGGAAATCACCAAATCAATTTTAATAAAAACAATCAAGGATTACAGATGTCGAATTTATTTATCATCATTGAGACAATCAGAAGTCCCATATTCTAGTAAATCATCCTTATCATGATCAAAATCGTTTTCATCACCTTAGACTATCATGTGGCTTCAGGATTCTTTCCCTTCAAACTTTCTTGATATAGATCACATAAATTGTAAGACCCGATCCTGGCCTTTCGACCCAACTGGACCAAATGCCTTACTTTGATCATTTCATTGCTTGTTTGATTCATTTTTAAAATCCTTTTATTTACTAAGTCATAATAGCATATGAGGTTCATAAATAAATAGACAGATAGCACAGCGGAATAATAAATAAGTTCATATGTATCACTCCAACTCATGTGGTCCGATACATAGTTTCTTAACAGTTTCATAAACAATAACTAATTCCTCTCTAACTTCATCTAGCCACACGCCACACAGCCTTTCACTGATTGAGTCTTCACGGCTCCTTGGCTTGACCACAACCAATCTCAGATCCTGAAACCATAACCCATACGCATTAATATTAACCGAAGACAGAACATATCCTATAATGCTTGGTTTGGTTCCTAGAATTATGGTTAACCTCAATCAACATAATCATATAATATGTCCGACCTATCCACCAAATCCTAAGCCATTCAACCAACCATCCCACATGACTTGGAATGGGCAGACTGTCTAGATTAAACAAACAGAAACACGATCAGAACTGTATCGACCACGAACCAGTCCGTCCAACCGGACTATGGTCTAGGTACGATCGGATGCCCTTGAAGTCCGGCTCATTAGCCCAGTGGACTCCCTTACCTGATCCGACATTAAGCATGGATTCAAACAACCGAGTAAGGCCAATACCCAATCCGGATGGTATTACAACCGATTGGACATTGCGACAAATTACCCCGACCAAACGACCGTGTATGTGTCCTTGCCCATGAACCGCGGACTGAACCATATGGACCAGACAAAACCTGCATCCATTGGTATCGTTTGGAACTTACACCCTTTGGTAACTTGCACCCTTTGGTACTCGCACCCCTTGTTCAATGACACCCATTGGTCTATGGTACCTCTTGGTACTCGTAACCCTTGGTAACTCGTACCTCTTGGTTACTCACACCCTTTGGACTCTCATATTACCTTTGGCACTCACGACCCTTGGCAACTCGTACCATTTGGCAACTCGTACCCTTTGGCAACTCGCACCTTTTGGTACTTTCCAAACGTTTAGACCAACCGGCCATACTTTGGCACGATCCGGACTGACCCGCATAACCGACCCTTGGTCTAGGTTGCGGTTGGGATGTGGATCGATTATGATCAGGGTCGGAATCCCACGATCTAACCATCACACCCCTTCGTGTATGAACATAAAGAGAAGATGAAGAATGGATGGAATCAAGACTAAGAGGGATCGGATGCAACAATGGGACCAATCAGAACATTGGTATGACCACAAGGGTTAATCGCATGCACCATGGAACCCACGGCCCATATCCTACCTTGGAAACCACATTAGGGTCTTCCACGTTCTTCCCCTCATCAGACTTCCCCATCCATGATCGTAAATCCTTTCCAAAATGATTACACTCGCCGGAAAGTCACCACCACAATCGGCCCACTTTTTGGCGAGAACTCTCTCTCTTCTTCTCTTTCTCTTCTTCTTCTCTCTCTCTCTCTCACGTTTTCTCTGAGTATTTTACTCTGAAACTGAATGATAAAAACGTGCAAGGAGGACCCCTATTTATAGAGGACGTGGGGGTAAGTCTTGCCCCACGAACAGGCACGACCTGTTGGTGAAAGGGCACGACTTGGTCGATAGGTTGCAACCCTTGACCACCCGCAACCCTTCGCCCATAACAGACCCTTATTGGGTCGATACCATGCCCAACCATGACCCAGACCCACCAGGCTTAGCCCATGGCCTAGCCCAAGGGTCCACCAGGCCCCAACCACCATGGCCGTACCACATTGGCCCGCCACCGACCCGGATCCGGACCAACCGCCCAGAACCCGAACACTCAGTCCAGCTGAGATGAGCTGACCTAGGTAGTATTGAGCTGAGCTGAGCTTGGTCGAGCTGAGTTTAGCTGGTCGAGCTGGCCGTACACTTGGTCAAGCTGCCCAAACACTTGTCCAGCTCTTTTAACTCATTTCTTTCCCTTTCCTTTGGTTAAGTCCTTATGACTTAACTTTATTCTGACCATGGAACATATTTAACTTGATCTAAATGATCCTTAGCTCATTCCCTCGAACCATGGTCAGTCCCACGATCCTTACTCAGGATTGGGGGTGCTACAAGTCTCCCCCCCCTGTAATGGATTCGTTCTCGAATCTGGATCGATCGTTTCCTCAGAAACAAACTGTTCAAACCACTCAGGATACTCAGCTTTCATTCTTGCCTCCGTTTCCCAAGTGATTATTTCTTTCCCACTACAGTCCCACACGACCTTAATCATTTAGACTGTTTTCTTCCTTGTTGCTTTTTCCATCTGATCTATTATTCGAACCGGCCTTGTTTCTAAGGTTAGGTCCTTTCCTAAATCATCATGAATAGCTGGAAGTACAACGTCTTGGTCCGACTGACATTTCTTGAGTTGGGAGACATGGAATACATTATGAAATGCATCCATCTTGGCTGGGAAGACTAACTTGTATGCCACCGCCCCAACTCTTTCTATGACATTGAATGGCCCCGAGTATCTTGGATCCAATTTCCTTCTTCCGGAAATTATGACCCTACCCTTAAAGGTAATCATTTTGAGGTACACCAAGTCACCAACCTCAAACTCGAGATCTTTCCTATGTTGATCTTCATAGTTCTTTTAGCGGTTTTGTGCCTCCCTCATCTCATCCCTCACAAACTTGATCTTGTCGGTTGTCTCTTCGACAATCTCTGATCCGATCATACTATGCTCCCCCACTTGGGTCCAACATAGGGGTGTCCTGCATGGACGCCCATACAGAGCTTCGTATGGCGACATGCCAATACTCCTATGGAAGCTGTTGTTATAAGCAAATCTACCAAAGGTAGATGTCTTTCCCAGGAATCACCCCAGTCCAAGACACATGCTCTCAACATGTCTTCCAACGTTCGAATCGTACGTTTCGATTGTCCATCCGTCTGTGGGTGATAGGCGTTACTCATGTTTACTCTTGTTCTTAGGGCTTTCTGAAAAGCTCTCCAGAAATGAGATGTAAAATGTGGATCCCTATCAGACACTATGCTTGCCGGGACACAATGTAATCGGACGATCTCATCAATGTATATACGTACAATTTGATCAACCTCATCCGATTTCTTGATGGCCAAAAAGTGTGTTGATTTGGTTAGGCGATCAACCACAACCCAAACCGCATATTTCTTATTCCTGGTCGTGGGAAATCCAGTCACAAAATCCATTGCGATGTGATCCCACCTCCATTCAGGAATAGGCAAGCTTTATAGTAACCCACTAGGGACCTGATGTTCTGCTTTAATGAGTTGGCAAGTAGGACACTTGGACACCCATTCAGAAACATCAGGCTTCATTCGAATCCAATGATAGTACCTTTTGAGATTCTGATACATCTTGGTCGCACCACGATGGATTGAGAATTTAGACTTATGAGCCTCTATCATAATCTCCTCTTTTAAGCCTTTATCATTTGGAACGCTGATTCGACCATGTACTAGGATGGTACCATCCTTAGCGGTTTGGTACTCCGTCCTATCATTCTGAGAAACCTTGATTATGTTCTCATCCTGACCTTGGGCTAGCCGAATTCGGGTAAGCTGGTCGGCTTGATTGACTGCCTCCAACCCTAGAGGTTCAGCCACTTTGGTCAAGGAACTCAACTGCGGAGCATGAACCGTCCCTTTCGGGTCGTCCATCTCATGATCTTCCGACCCATCGACTCGCCTCTAGCTTAATGCATCGGCCACTAAGTTGGCCTTGCCCAGATGGTAAGCGATGTCTAGATCGTAGTCAGCCACGAATTCCATCCACCTCCTTTGCCTTAAGTTTAACTCAGGCTGGGTGAATATATACTTCAGACTCTTATGATCCGTAAGTATCTAAACTTTGGCCCCATATAAATACGCCAAATCTTTAAGGCGAATACTACCGCAACCATTTCTAGATCATGGGTGGAGTAGTTTCCCTCATGTTTCTTCAACTGCCTTGACGCATAAGCGATAACCTTTCTGTGCTGGGTCAGTACGCAACCTAGTCCGGTTATGGACGCGTCCATGTAGACCACATATGGTTGGTCAACCTCTGGGAGAACCAGAATGGGTGCGCTAGTAAACATGTCTTTGAGTGCAGAGAAGCATCTCTCACACTCCTCCGACCAAGTGAACTTAGCGTCCTTCCCGGTTAACCGTGTCATAGGCTGAGCCAAGCTTGTGAAACCTTTCACAAACTTTCGATAGTAACCTGCTAGACCAAGGAAGCTTCTAACTTCCGTGGCACTGCGTGGTCGGGCCAATTCTTGATTGCCCTGATCTTCTCTGGATCCACTAAGACGCCCTGATCAGACACGATATGACCGAGAAACCCAATGCTCTTTTGCCAAAAACTGCATTTGTTGAGTTTAGCATAAAGCTTGTGTTCTCGTAATCGTTCCAACACGACCCTCGGATGTTTCCGATGAGATTCTTCGTCCTTGGAGTAGACCAATATATCATCTATGAAGATAATAACTGATTCGTCCAAGAAATCCCAGAACACGTTGTTCATCATTTTCATGAATGCAGCAGGTGCATTGGTTAGACCAAAAGGCATAACTACAAACTCTTAGTAGCCGTATCTGGTCCTAAATGATGTTTTCCTAATATCTTTTGGTTCTATGGGGATCTGATGATACCCTGAGGCCAAATCGATCTTAGAAAACCACTTGGCTCCTCTAAGTTGATCCAACTACTCGTCTATCCGGGGTAACGGGTACTTGTTTTTCACAGTCACCTTGTTCAACCCCCGATAGTCGATACACAGACGCATGCTACCATCCTTCTTTTTCACAAAGAGGACTAATGCACCCCAAGGGGAACTACTCGGACGTATGAACCCCTTCTCAAGCAATTCTTCCAATTGCTTCTTTAGCTCGGCCATCTCGGCCTATCAGGGGGTACACCCTGTAGCGAACGGAACACATCCGGGAACTCAGACACCAACGGGTCCTCAGAAAGATCGTTTAGATCAACAGACTTGTCGTGCTCCATAGTGGTGATTGTGGCTAGAAAACCCTCACAACCCTGACGCAGCATCTGTTCCGCACGAACTGATGAAACCGCTATTTCTCCTAAAGTCGGACTCAGACTTTGGTACTCAATCGGGTGAGGTCCAGTCTCCAATCGCACACGACCCTTGTGGCAATCGAGAGTGACCCGATACTTTCCCAACCAATCCATGCCTAAGATCACCTCGTGATTCTTAAGGCGAACAACGATCATATCCACAGGTAGATTCTTACCTTGGATCATCACTGGGACATTTGTCATAAGGCCTAGTGATTTCATGACTTTCCCACCGGTAGCCTTCACTAGCCTCAAATTATCCCCAAATTCTAAACAGAACAAACCCTTTCCGACTAGTTATGGACTCACAAAACTATGTGTAGCCCATGTGTCGAAAAGTACGTGTGTTTCCACACCACCGATCATGAGGGTCCTAGTGATCGATTCAAACGATCCAGAAGTACCGGCGTCCCGAGATAGCTCGTACACCCTTGGTGTTGTGGTCGGCCTACTATGGGTCGACTTGTTCATGTCTCCTCGACCCTTCCCTTGTCCTCCTTGTAGCTTGGGAAAATCCTTCTGATAATGCCCACTTTTCCGCACAGGAAACAAGTCGTAGTGCCGTTGCCACTAGACTGGCCCTGGGTCCGGCTTGGTCGAGTGCAGTCCCGGATTGTGTGATCCATGCTGCCACATCGGACACAAGCCCCCATGGCCTTCCAGCATTCGCCTGGATGACGTCTGCCACACTTAGGGCACTCAGGCCTATCTCCAGGGGCGTTACTCCCTTTGACCTGATCCCATTCCTCTTATGGTCTCTAGTCTTACCGACCGGGGCAGACTGAGGCCGAACATTAAGCTTAGCTTCTTCAGCCAAGTTAGATTCTAACAGAGCCATACGTTTCACTAGCTCAGCTACGATGTTGAAGGCTCGGATCGAGCAGTGAGTTCTCAGTTCGGGCCTCAGGCCTCTTATGAACCGACGAACTTGGACTGCCTCGTCCTCGAGTTCCCTTCCCACAAACCGTCTGAGCTGGTTGAACTCTTCCTCGTACTCCCGTACGGTTCTGCGGCCTTGGGTTAAGTCTAGGAATTTGGATTCCAGACGGTCCCAAGCCTCCGCAGGAAAGTATTTGCGGTTGAATTCTACTTCGAATTCCGCAAAACTTTGGAGACTTCCATTGGTGCGCTTATCTAAAGCCAACCACCAATTATGCGCATCCCTTTCCAGGAAGTGGATCGCAATGTCTCTCTTGTAATTCTCTGGGCAACGAGTAGAATTGAAGTATTAGACCAGCCTACTCCTCCACTCGTCAACCACTATGGGATCGGTGCTACCTGAGAATTGTCGGGTTCCCAAACGAGAAATGTGTTCCAACAAACTCAGATAGTCCACCTTCCTTACAGATTTTACGGGTGGTTCGATCTCGACCACCTCAGCTGTTTCCTTGGTCACACCATTAGCTATGGGTGCTTCAGTGGGGGTAGCTTGACCAACTGATGAATTCACCAGAGGGGTGACCATCTGAGTCACAACATCCAACTGACCGCCCATACGTTTCATGGCATCCCACATGTCCTTCATGGACGATTCAATGATCTGGTTCATCGCACCATGGACTGTACATGTACGTGGATCAACAGGGTAGTCCGCATTCGAGGATTCTGCTTCCTCGTCACGGTCATGTTCCCTTACCGTACCATTGGTTCGCCCATTAGTAAGGTTGGCCATATCGTCCATTTCTCCCCCACCAATATTACCTATAACCGGATCGGTTGGTAACTCGATTGGGTTAACCTCATCAACCCATGGTTGGCTAGACTGTCCGTCCACCACCTTACTCTTCCGGGCCCGTCCATATTTGCCCTTTCCAACCTTGGAGTTTTAACAAGGTTAGTACCAAACATAACATATCAGAAAAAAAAATGCAATAGTCCCTAGACTAAGCAATAAAAAAAAACTCACCGTGAGACCTGATCAGCTGGCTGCGTGTGTGGACTACCATAACCCAACTATCCAAGAATCAACATGGCTCTGATACCAACTTGTAAGACCCGTTCCTGGCCTTTCGACCAAACTGGACCAAATGCCTTACTTTGATCATTTCATTGCTTGTTTGATTCATTTTTAAAATCATTTTATTTACTAAGTCATAATAGCATATGAGGTTCATAAATAAATAGACAGATAGCACAGCGGAATAATAAATAAGTTCATATGTATCACTCCAACTCATGTGGTCCGATACATAGTTTCTTAACAGTTTCATAAACAATAACTAATTTCTCTCTAACTTCATTAAGCCACACGCCACACAGCCTTTCACTGATTGAGTCTTCACGGCTCCTTGGCTTGACCACAACCAATCTCAGATCCTGAAACCATAACCGAAGACAAAACGGATAGATCCTATAATGCTTGGTTTGGTTCCTAGAACTATGGTTAACCTCAATCAACATAATCATATAATATGTCCGACCTATCCACCATATCCCAAGTCATTCAACCAACCACCCCACATGACTTGGAATAGACTGACAGTCCAAATTAAACAAACAGAAACACGATCAGAACTGTATCGACCATGAACCAGTCCGTCCAACCGGACTATGGTCTAGGTACGATCGGATGCCCTTGAAGTCCGGCTCATTAGCCCAGTGGACTCCCTTACCTGATCCGGCACCAGGCCTGGTTCCAAACAACCGAGTAAGGCCAATACCCAGTCTGGATGGTATTACAACCGATCGGACCTTGCGACCCATTACCCCGGCCAAACGACCGCGTACGTGTCCTTGCCCACGAACCGCGGACTGAACCATATGGACCGGACAGAACCTTCATCCATTGGTACCGTTTCGAACTTACACCCTTTGGTACTCGCAACCTTTGGTACTCGCACCCCTCGTTCAATGACACCCATTGGTCTATGGTACCTCTTGGTACTCGCAACCCTTGGTAACTCGTACCTCTTGGTTACTCACACCCTTTGGACTCTCATTACCTTTGGCACTCATGAACCTTGGCAACTCGTACCCTTTGGCAACTTGTACCCTTTGACAACTCGTACTGTTTGGGACTTTCCAAACGTTCAGACCAACCGGCCATACTTTGGCACGATCCAGACTGACCCGCATAACCGACCCTTGGTCTAGGTTGCGGTTGGGATGTGGATCGATTAATGATCAGGGTCGAAATCCCATGATCTAACCATCACACCCCTTCGTGTATGAACAGAAAGAGAAGATGAAGAATGGATGGAATCAAGACTAAGAGGGATCGGATGCAACAATGGGACCAATCGGAACATCGGTTTGACCACAAGGGTTAACCGCATGCACCATGGAACCCACGGCCCATATCCTACCTTGGAAACCACATTAGGGTCTTCCACGTTCTTCCCCTTATCAGACTTCCCCATCCCTGATCGTAAATCCTTTCCCAAATGATTACACTCGCCGGAAAGATCACCACCACAATCGGCCCACTTTTTGGCTGAGAACTCTCTCTCTCTTCTTCTCTCTCTCTCTTCTTCTTCTCTCTCTCTCTCTCACGTTTTCTCTGAGTATTTTACTCTGAAACTGAATGATAAAAACGTGCAGGGAGGACCCCTATTTATAGAGGACGAGGGGGTAAGTCTTTCCCCATGAACAGGCACGACCTGTTGGTGAAAGGGCACGACTTGGTCGATGGGTTGCAACCCTTGACCATCCGTAACCCTTCGTCCATAACAGACCCTTATTGGGTCGATGCCAAACCACGACCCAGACCCACCAGGCTTAGCCCATGTCCTAGCCCAAGGGTCCACCAAGCCCCAACCACCATGGCTGGACCACCTTGGCCCGCCACCGGCCCGGACCCCGACCAACCGCCCAGAACCCGAACACTCCGTCCAGCTGAGATGAGCTGATCCCCAGCTGGTCCAGCTGACTGAGCTGGTAGCTCAGCTGAATGAGCTGACCTAGGTAGTGTTGAGCTGAGCTGAGCTTGGTCGAGCTGTGTTTAGCTGGTCGAGCTGGCCGTACACTTGGTCTAGCTGCCCAAACACTTGTCCAACTATTTTAACTCATTTCTTTCCCTTTCCTTTGGTTAAGTCCTTATGACTTAACTCTATTCTGACCTTGGAACGTATTTAACTTGATCTAAATGATCCTTAGCTCATTCCCTCGAACCATGGTCAGTCCCACGATCCTTATTCAGGATTGGGGGTGCTACATAAATGTTTGTGAGTCATGCAAGTCTTTGCCAATTGACTGCTCATTCCACACCTATGGCACATTGATTTGGTCGGCTGTGAGGGTTTGAAATGATTCCCTCGGCCTCGTCCATTTTCTCGACCAAACGAGTTATTCTAGACTCTATCTCGGCCATAGTTTCAACCGTATGGGCTTCCTCGACCGCGGCCATAAGAACCTTGACCGCGGCCACGTCCTTGCCATTTTCCACGGCCTCGGCCGTGTTGGCTATTAGTATGGACGTGGATTGCCTCTTTATCAGTAGTGGCTGTGTGTGCCTCAGGTAATGGTGTGGATCTTGGAGGTCTCATTTCATTGTTTCTCATTAGCAATTCATTGTCTGCTCATCAAGGAGCAAACAAGAAATAAGATCAGCATAAGTGGAGAAGTCTTTCTCACGATATTGTTGTTGAAGCAACACATTGCTTGTGTGGATCATGGAAAAGGTTTTCTCAAGCATATCGTTATCCGTGATCGTTTCTCCACACAGTTTCAATTTTGAAACGATCTTAAACAGTGCAGAATTGTACTCGTCCACGGACTTATAGTCCTGGATCCTTAGGTTCCTCCAATCATAATGAGCCTTTGGTAAGATCACCGTTCTTTGGTGATCATATCTGCTTTTCAGCTCTGTCCAAAGCTCAAGAGGATTTTCAATAGTTAAGTACTGATCCTTGAGACTCTCTGCCAAGTGATGTCTTATTATTAGTATGGCTCGGTATCTATCTATCTTAGTGACATTATTGTCATCTATTATACTTTCACCGAGTCCTTTAGACTTTAGGATGATTTTGGTATCAAGCGCCCATTGGAGGTAATTATCTCCAGATAGATTAAGGGCCGCATATTCCAAGTTATTGATTTTCGACATCTGAATCATATGATCATAGGTTTTAGAATTCATAATTTTATAAACCTATCATTAGGGTTTCTAAGTTCAATTGCAATCAAGACAATGGTGATTCAATGAACAATGGCCGGTTATGAGTATGATGCATTGCCATACGGCCAGTACGAGAATGATGCAATGCAATCTATCAACCTAACAAGGTTATATGATCGATTCAATCTAGCAACTTAATTAGTTATTAAAATTGGTTTATGTTTTAAGACCATGTGGTCGGATCAATCAAAAACAATCAATGGTTTCTTTTAACAATCCTTACAAGTAGTTTCTAGGTGATCAATCAATCAAATAAACAATCAAGAAAATTAAATTTATATTTAAACATAATTGGTTTACAATTAGCAAACCTAATTAGATCGTAATTATGGTTATTGGTTGATTTAGGTTTAGGGTTCTAGCAATCCTAATTGAATTATAGTTAGGCTTATGGTTAGGTTTTTAACAACCTAACAAGTCTAATTGATTTTAGGTTTTGTAGATTAACAATCCTAGCACCCGGTTTCTATGTGATTTGCAATCAGACTATCAATCAATCAAGCAATTCAATCAATGGACTTGTACCCTATGTGATAAGGATGAGATTCCCTAAACTATCCAGCAACCTAGCAAAGTTCTAAGATCAAATTATAAATTAGGGTTTAATCGGATCACCTTAACCTCAAGTAGGGTTGAACGGTCCACCGAGATTGGTCGCGGGTCGTGCACGAACTGGTCGCGGGTTCTTGAGTCTATCGGGTGGTGGTCTTGCGGGTATCGAGTGTTAGGTCTTGGTCTTGTGTGTATCGGGTGATGTTTGTGTACCGGATTGGGTGGTGTTGGTGTTGATTGCTATCGGGTGTGTATCGGCTGCTCCTCGAGTGTACGCGGGTGGTAATCGCAGTCGTGTACCGGATGGATATTTTACAATTATAAAATACCAATATACATGTATATATATATGGATCTCAAACTCTAGAGAAAAAATAGAATTCTTCAAGTCTTTCCTTCAAGTCTTTGTGTCTGCTTTCCTTTGTTTTACATACATATTTACGTGTATATATATATATATATATATTGAAATTATTAAAAAAGTGGTAAAGTAAATATATCAGGAACAAAAATAAATCATGATAAATTACAGCTGTTAGATTCTTTAGCTTTGAAAAATCTTATGGGTGAGTTTGAAGCTCAAAACCTATGAATCAATTTCACTACCTACCTTCACGAGCCATCACTCAATGACCAAATTTATAAGTTTCATTATAACTACTCTCTCTCTTTGGTTCCCAACTTTTGTCCATGTTTTTTAGTAACTTAAGGCATCTCCATCAAAAAACTTCATTTGGAGAGTCGAGGAACCTCAAAAAGAGGGTTTGAGGTTGGGTTATTCTAACAATAAACCTTAAATTTATCTTCAAAACTTTATATAATTTGCATTTTAGTCCTCAACTTTAATATAATTTAATTATAGTTAAACTTTATACAAATAAATATTACATACAGATTAAAAATATTAAACATAATATTTATAAATAAAATTTAATATAAAACAAAAATACATAAATGATAAGAAAATGCACATTAATTCGTAAAAATGTATAATAGTACACGTGATTTTATTCGATCTGAACAAGCAAAAATCATACAGAAAAAGACAATATTTTATGGACAACAATAACAACCTTCTATTACACCATTTTTATGGACAATATTTTGGTGATCTTGGAGACTCGGAACCAAATCTACTTAATTATTAATATAAATGTATGGATTATAATATCTGTAATATTTAAGTGTGTAATATATCTTGTAGAATATTTATTCTTGTACTTTTAATTTAATTTGTAATATATTGGCCAGCGTAATATAATTTATGTGTGAAATAATAACTACATGTAAATAATAATATTTTATTTATTATTTAACATATTTACATATTACTAATATAGATAATATATATATATACATGTGCGAGCGTGTGCGCGTGAATATTTAGGTGAGATATGCTTTTATAAGGACTAAAGTGATAAGAAAATTAATATTAATACAATTATATGAAAGTTATATAACTTTAAAGACTAAAATAAAAATTAAACAATGTTTTTAGGACATAGGATATGAACCGTGGACCCTCAAATTTGAGAGTTCACTGTTCATGCTCTCAAAATTTGAGGGCTTAAAAGTCCGTTGAAGAACAAAAATTTCAAAATTTGACAATTTGAGAGCAATGTTTAAAAAGCATTTTCATCTCATTTTTTGCTTTCACATGTAAAAATATCCCATATCTCAAATATGTCTCCTTACGTAAACAAATTAAAAATATATTTTTAAAGTAATGCACTCATATGTTTTTATTAGTTGAGGTTCTTAGTAATGAAGTTGCTCTTATATCTCTTGCATCATCCAAATCCAAACAGTTTTATATGTTTTTATGCTCTTATATCTCTTGCATCATCCAAATCCAAACAACTTTATATGTTTTTCTGTCGATATATAGAAATGTCCGAATGCAATTTTATAAAGATGCCTAAACAAGCATCACATATAGTAACTTGGTCCAAATTAAAAAAGTAAAAGTTTTATCATAGTAGTTTAAATCTATATTTTTAATGTACTGGATACTTTAGTACTTAACATCCATATTCTAATTATTAGGTAAACAAAGTGTCTATGTTAAATCATCTTTAGATCATCTTTAGTCTTTACTAATGAGTATTTGTGAAAACTCTGGTATCCAAATTGAAATATGTTCTAAATTTATTTTAGGAATTTAGATTCCCAAAGAGGAAGATCAGGATCTTGACTTTTAAATTTATTAAGATGTATTTTATTTTATTAATAACTCTAATATACTAATGTTATATTATAAATTTTTAATTGTTTTCTAATACTACATTAATTTCAGTACATTGTTATATATACCTTTTAGTTTGTTATTGTTTAAATATTTAATGTATTTTGAGAAAATTTTGAATTTGGATATCATCGAATATATTATTGTTTACATGAATATTCAAAACCTACTTCGAGTAGTTAAATATAGACTTGAGGGACTTGGATCTAAATACCTTAAAATTTTGATATTGAAGTTATTCCATAATGGCACATATTTCTTTCTATTAAAAAAATTTTGAAAATGAGGAAAATAGAAAGAACTAATATCATCTCTAGTCCGAGAACCTCAAAAAATCATAAAAAATATTATGTTTATTTGTCATGGTGTGATTAGTTATTTAACACTAATCTGCATTTCATTCATAAACTTCCATGGCTAAACAACCAAGATAAACAATACAAGAATCTAAACCAATCATACACCAAAAAGAGAAAGACTAAAAGCCACCTGCCACCTTAACCAAAAAATGAGGACAACCAGGAAGGATAACTTCTAGCCATATATGATTGAGTAAGATTTAAAGAGATGATACTTTTAGTAATGAGATTTGTCTGTAAATTCACATCTCGCTTAAGTTTTCCAGCTTCCAGAAACCAAAAAAATGAAGAGAACTTAAGATCTTAATTGAGATCCACCTAAAGGATGGCCAAGCTAGTGGTCTAGTAACTGTACCCAAAAGATATGTTGCCTCCAATCCAAAGAATCTTCGTCATCCTAAGACTAGCCGTACTTTCTATTGCCCATAACCATCCATTGACATTGGCATCTAGTCTTATCTTCAAATTAACAAAAGAGCTTCTCCCATGGAAAATGACTTCACCTTTTTCATCCTTCAAATTCAATAACAATGCTTTTAGTAGTCTTGTTACAAAACATATAATTGATGATAATTTTGTTCTTTTCAAAATGGGGTAAAGTTAGATACAGTTGAAAATATGGTAATTTGGATGATTACTGTTTAAAGAATCAATTCTCATAATGGTGGCAATCAACCCGAAAATCATGGTACGAATGATGTTATAGCTATTAATCTTGATCCAACATGATGGTCTTCAAATGTGTATTGGGCCCCTTAATATTATGAACAAACGGGGCACCCACATTATCATTTGTTGCTACAAATAACAGTTTTCTTTTGTGGAGAGTAAAACTCTAACTAAGTTTTATAAATATAACTGATAAAATATGAAGCCTATTTATTTAATTGGTGGATTAGTTAGTCAGTAAATATGGTTAAGCCCAACTGAAGTTGTTAGGGGTAGTTATTGTTTGGTAACTGTTCTATCTATTCTATTAAGATTAGAAACATGACCTATCACCTATTGATATATGATTAGTCCAACTATTTATTACTCATGTATTATTCCTTTATATTAATAATATTAAATTATTTATATTATTGATAAATGATTAAACATAAATATGATTACAGAAAAACATAAATATAAAAATTAAAATTTTCAAAGAAAATTAAAATAAAAAATATATCCGTCCTTGAAAGGGCGGGTAAGAATTTAGTTCAATAGCCATGTTCTTTTCGTGAACGCCACTACTAGCGGCTGCGTTACAGTGTAACAGAAGTAAAATGAACGGCATGGAAAATAGAAATAGTCGCTAGTTGAACCGCCAGACGTACAAAATATGAGAAGCAGTTATCGCTGAATATCTTAGCGTTCTTTTTACTCTTTGCAATCAGCCGCTGCGTCAAGAATAACAAGCCACCATTGTTTCATAAGTTCTGTGGTTGACTGTGTTTTTCTGTGGTGATAAGTTCAATTTTCTGTCGCTGCGGCTGGTCGTGGCGTTCACGAAAAGAACATGGCTAATCTTAAAAACTCTGAAAGCATAGTTATGACTAATACAAATGTAAAACTGGATCAGTCAAGACCAGTTCTTCCTCTTCGGGTCTAACTTGTAGAACAACGGTTTGTGTCTTTGTTATTTACGAACTTATAATGATCATCTTTCACATGCCGCTGGACTAACGATCAAACCCACAAAACTTTTAGTTTAGATTAACAGAAGGTCACCAACTATTTACATACAAAATGTAAAGCCAACAACAACTACTGATAAAACATATAATAAAGTGTACTACGCAAATCACGTTAATACCACAATTACTATAATTGAAGACATTAACAAATTTTCCAAAATTAGACATGTTATGTGGGTAATATTTAGGCCTACTAAAATTGTCTCACATTCATTTTAATGAAATAATTATTCGTTTGAAATTGCTTAGATTTCTATAAACTGAACCAGATATAAAAATTGAAATCTGAATTGCTTATTTAGGTATTTCAAAATTTAATATTTTTTTAAAAATTATAGCAAAAATACTTGTACTAAATCAATCTTTATCCAAATTAGTGAATATTTAGATAATGATTTTAACTACAAGAAGTTTTTGATCCTAACTAATTACTCAAAATTTCATCTCATAATTTATTAGATATTTCAAATAATACTTTTTGTATTCTCCGGAATCTTATCTGTGTCTTTTGTCCCAATATTTGAAATGTACAATCCTATTAAAAATCAGCTAAACATATAGAAATGATGAGTCTAAAACTAAGATTTTAACTTCAGTACAAGTACAAAGTTAATTGAAAAAAAACGACAAGAATCAAATGCAATTGTCATGTGCTTAACAAATTTTCCATTTCCAGACAAGCAAATGGCTCTCCATCGTTAGTTTGGGTAGTGTGCGAACAAAACTGTAATAAATACCCTTATGGACCACAAGAAAATAACACTAAAAATCAAAAGAATTACCAATAAAGACACATAATTGGATGGGTAAATAAGTAATTTTCAAACCTGACCCGTTACACCAATCGTGGGGATCTTCGTGCTTGTACACACTTTTTTATATTACTCTCCTCCTTACACATAAAGATAAAGCGAGAAGAAAAGAGTTAAACTCCAAAGATATCAATCATATTATGAAATAAAGCTATTTTGAAGATTTATACTCTATTCTTCTGTGGAAATAATATGATTGCTGTCTGACACTAATTTAAAACAAATAGAAGCATCGGAATTTTCTCTCTCTCTCTCTCTCTTGTTGCCAGAATAATTTAAAAGTATATTCTATTTATTACAGATCTGCTCTTGGATTTCGGATTCTGCTACAAACGAAGAAGCCAAAGTGTTCATCTGTTCACTGTAAGAAACTTTGTTAATATGGTTTTCTTTTGAAGCTGAGAATAGTAAAATGATTCTTTTAGCCTCGGTTTCAATTTTCTAGTTATCTGAGTTAGGGAAGTCTAATTCTCTCCTCGATTTTCCCGATAAAATCTTCGATTTTGTTTTTTTTAAGGGGAATTTTCTTGTTTTTTTCTTTCAGTTCATATTAACTAAAATCTGTAAAAGATGATGCAAATGGACGGTGGCGATAGGCTGAGAGTGACGTTACTAGATTGTATGGAGACTGGCCGGAGCTCGTTACCGGGATTGACTCTTGAAGACATTCTAACGGCTGATAGAAACGGAACCTCGCCACAGCCTCTGCCGTCGAGGAACCAATCAAATCGGACACTTCTTGATGTAATGCAGAGAGATCACCGACACGACTACAGCCACCGAGATAAGACCGCTTGGAAGTCTCTCCGTGAAAAGCTCCGCCTCAAACGCAATGCCACTGTTTGGATCTCGTCTAATCCTATCCCGACCCCTATCCTTCACCGGGATAACGACAGCCACCAACTGGGTTTTCTCCTATCCAACTCCAGAAACGCAGGAGGACAATCGCAACCGGAGTCTGCTTCTAGCGGCGGAGCAACGGCGGAGGGGAGGTTACAGTTGGGGGCGGTGTTGGCGGAGGAAAGAGCGTTATCAGCTAGGGAAGAGGAAACGCTGCCGGTGGTGACAACAGACATGCAGCCGGCGAGGATGTCGTTGATGGAGTTGTTGGATGAGAATGAAGGGCAAATGAGCTTGCTAGGAGGAGGAGGAGAGGGCGAGGAAGAGGAGAGAGGAGCGGCGGAGATAAGTTGTTGTGTTTGTATGGTAAGAAGCAAAGGAGCAGCGTTTATTCCATGTGGTCATACCTTCTGCAGGTTGTGTTCCAGAGAGCTTTGGGTTCAAAGAGGAAACTGTCCTCTTTGCAACACCTCTATTTCTGAAATTCTTGATCTCTTTTAGTCATTTTAATTATCATATTTTAGGTTGTTTTATTTCTTCTTGTAATGTGTTGTTCAAAACTGAAGAGAAACTCTTTGTTGAATATCCCTCTCTCTCTCAGACTCATGGTAAGTGTTAACCCCTTTTCTGTTATTTGGAGAAAATAGTTAAAGTTATATCAAACTATTACCACTAATCAATATCGTAGAACAAGACAAATAGAAGAGACTAATCAAGAGTTTATGTTAAATAGAAGAAAAATACTGGAAAACAATTAAATTGTTTACATTCATATAAAGCATGAAAACATAAAACCAAAAGTTGCACTTTATTTACATATCATCTTATTGAAAAACTTCACCAACCCATCTATCTTTTACATGTGGTAATATGGCAATCAAAGTACAAGGAAGGAGTTGGGAGAGGAAAACAATTTATGGTTGAACCATAAATTGCATATTTAATTTTGCTGTCACTGATGTATGTTCGAAGAGATTCAATAAGTGGTCGTTCAAGACGTCAACAACCTTCCGACTATACTTATGGCTAACAACAATCACCTAACTGAGAGGTTCACTGGTTAACAACTCTACTTGTTGCATGTTAAGACAAGTGTCTTTGTTACACATTTGAATTAACTGGTAGCTTTAGAAATGTGAAGTGTTTAATACACCTCATAAACTGAAGATGTTTCAATGTTAAGTACCTTAGCTCCGCTTGAGCCTTCTCAATTTTTCTCTTGGCGAGAGATTATTTTGACACCAATATCATCTCTACTATCAATAACTCCTTCCCATGAAACTAACCTCATCATTCACTAGAACATGTCTCGAAACATTGCTGTGCATCATCACCTTGGAATATTTCACTAATTCAAGTTCTTATTAAAAATATATAAACATGTTTCAGTATTTACAACATCCCGAATATTCATATTGAGTTGGAGATGAGTCTAACAGAAGATCCATTAGAATGTTAGATCCAAAACCAGATCCGACTTATATATAAAAAATGAACCTCATTGATTGATAACACTGCTATAAAAAAAATTATCACTATTCACTGAAAATATAGTCAAAATCGTACAAACACTCCACATTTGAATATCATCAACATCGACTACCACTAGAAATAGTCATAAATGGCCTCTTCTCAGCAGAGGAGATATCCTTTTGACGATCTCTTCTCTTCAGAGAAGATCCCAATTTTGTCACCATCGACCACCACCACAAATCCCATCAGAAAGACTTTGCTAAGGAGACTTTGTTTAGACAATCTTTTTAATTTTTGTAAATGCCAAGCTATTTTATACTTGATTATTAATACGAAAATCTCCAAACAGTTGAAACATTTGACACTCACTTTATCGCTGACCAACTATGAAAACAACAAGCATATATTATAATCAACAAAAAACAAAATTTAATATACAAATAACAAGATATGCTTATTTAAAGAGATAAAGACCAAAATATACTTAAGAAAATTTTTATCTCAAAAATAGCACCTAAAGAAAAAAATGACCAAAATGAACTTTATTAAAGGATGTAAATATATATTTATACATTTGGGTTAACTAATCTAAACTTAGGGTTTAAAGTTATGGGTTGGGGGTTTTGGAGTTGATTTTTTAAAATTAAAAAAAATTAAAAAATTAAAATATTAAAATTTTTAAAATAAAAAAAGTCTATTTTGGTTATTTTTTCTTTCAAGTGCTATTTTTGTGACAAAAACTTCAAAAAGAGCTATTTGAGAGATTTGCCCATATTTAAACTAGAACCATAATGCATAAATTATAATTCCACAACAAATTATTTTGCATCATATTGCATAAATTAAAATCAGTGCATTTTGAATTACTATCTAAATTCAAGCCTACATATCAGATACCTGGTTGTGCAATTATGGCAACACTCCCCTCCCACATTATCCCACTTGTACTTGTCCATGTAACTATCCACTTTGTAGAAGTAAAATTCTTTTTTCTTTCACAGAAGAGACTACTTCATTTAAAACTAGACGGTTACAGAACCCCGAAGATAAGAAACCAAGGCCAGCAGACGATAGTTATGTGCATATAGACGTAGCCCAAAAAAGGAAAGCTCAATGAAATACAAAAAAAAACATTCACTAGCTAGGATTCCAAATCTATAAATAGTCTAGAAAAGCCAAAGAAACCCAAAACCAAAACACAAAGAGGAATCAAAATCCGAAACAGTAGTCTTGCCAAAAATCCACAGAAAATCTTCACACTCAGAACTAGCAAAATAGACAAACTGGGTCCTCCTACAGTGAACAAGCCCATGCAAATGAAGAAATCAAAGCTTTACAATTCAGCAAGACAAATTTTAAACCCACAAATATAAACATGTTCGTGTATTAGAACTACAGAATAACCATTTTATCTATCTTTTAGTTTATTATAGATGGTAAGCAAGCGCCTGTAGCTCAGTGGATAGAGCGTATGTTTCCTAAGCAAAAGGCCGTAGGGGCGTAGGTTCGACCCCTATCTTGAGGGTTTTCTTTTTATTATTTTCTTTTTAAAAAGTTTTGTTCTCATTCATCAATAATTAAAAGTGCCATCTGATGACACCATGGCCCCTATCCTATCATCATCTTTAGAATATGCAATTTGATGTCATAATAAAAAAAAAAGATTGCTCGTTTCAAAGGAAGTTTTGAGTGCATGTAAACAATTTAAAACAACTTGTGGAACCTTTAAACATCCAAAGACATAATAACATAGGCCAAGCTTCCATTAAGTTTCATTTTTAACTTCCCATTCAAAAGTTGGAAACACCTAGGCACAGAACCAGCAACAAGAAAGCAAATGTTAGAATAAATACAGAAACAGGTTTGTGAGTTAATTCATTTAACACAAGATTCTTGTTACCTAAGCAATTCCATCTAAGTATTATATTAGGATCCTATCTCAACAAGTCCTTTCGACAAATTGCAAATCGACAAATCAGAATCTTATTAAGCCACATAGTAAAGAGGAGACAATGAGGATGATGATGACTATGTGATGAGCCATCATAACAGCAAAGTCCTTTTGTATGGACAAGAACCGAGACTCAAAAGCCAGATAGCCATCCTCTGAAAGATTCGAACCAATCTCTTACCTGATAAGACCAACGAATATATATAGAGGAATAGCTGCAAAAAGATGATGGTCCGATTGGAGTCGCTTATTGGGTCATAGTGGACTCGGAAGGCACCTGCCCGTAATCCTTCCACCGTCGAAAGCGGAAGGTGGACGCTGCTCTGTGAACCCAGCCTCACGCAGTCTCCTCTGCTCTAAGAGAGTCCAAACCACAAGCCTTCGCTCGAGTCCAAAGTCTCAACTCCCAACTTTGAATGAGCAGACCAGAAATAGCCATGTTGGGTAATTCCAAGCTTGTGGAAACTTAACATATTATTGGATGTTTAATATGTTTAGAGATAAACACAAAAAAGAAATCTAGAATAGGAAAAGGAAGTTTTCTATTAGATTAGGTTTGTGTTTTCCATATCCCACATATTAAAGGGAATTGTCTTTCACTATAAATATAGACCTTATGGAGAGGTGTTCCATAAGAGATCTATGAGAAACATTGAGAGCTTTAGTTTTGAGGAGTTTCTAAAGCAATAAGAAAAGTTGTTCTTATTATCCTTTGTTCTAAGAGATCCTTCAATTGGTATCAGAGCTTAAGTTAAAGCTTCGATCAAAGCTTAAGTTGAAGCTTCGATCCTGGTGGCTGTGAAGCAAGAATTCGCGACACAAGATGGCTGACGTGAATAGGGCTCCACGCGCGAAGGACCTTGGATCCGCATCCATCCAATGTCTGATGCTGAACTCGACAAACTACACAGTTTGGTCGATAAGGATGAGGGTGTTACTCCGTGTTCATGATGTGTGGGACACGATAGACCCTGGTTCGGATGATCAAAAGAAGAACGATGTTGCGATTACTCTTTTGTTCCAATCCATTCCCGAAACTTTGATTCTCCAGGTGGGAGAACAAACCGCATCAAAAGACATCTGGGACGCCATTAAGTCACGACACCTTGGAGCTGATCGTGTAAGGGAGGCGAGACTTCAGACATTGATGACGGAGTTCGACAGGTTGAAGATGGATGATAGTGATACCGTGGATGACTTTGCGGGAAAGCTATCAGGGTTATCATCCAAGGCAGCCTCGTTGGGAGAAAACATAGAAGAATCCAAGATGGTTAAGAAGTTTTTGAAGGGTCTTCCAAGACACAAGTATATCCAGATCGTAGCGTCACTTGAGCAAGTCTAGAACTCAACTCTACGGGTTTTGAGGACATAGTCGGAAGGATAAAGGCGTATGAGGAGCGTGTAGGGGACGAAACTCAAAAAGAAGACCAAGGAAAGCTTATGTTTTCAGATAACAATCACCAAGTTCAGAGGAACTATGGAGATTTTCGTGGTTGAGGTAGAGGACGGAATGGAAGAGACAGAGGTCGAGGTAGGTTACACAACCAAAGTCATGTGTCACACACCGAAGACAAAAACTCGAAGAAGGATCGTTCGAAGCTGATATGTTGGAGATGTGACAAGCCAGGTCACTATGCGAATTCATGTCCCGAGAAGTTAGTGAAGAATCAAGAAACCAATTTAAATGAAACACAAGAGGCCGATGCCCTCTATGTACACGAGGTGGTATTCTTGAATGAAGACAAGGTGATTCCAAAGAATCTTGATATCGACAAAGGCAATACAAGTGTTTGGTATTTGGATAATAGAGCGAGCAATCACATGACGGGAAACAAGGAATTCTTTTCGAGTTTGAATCTCAACACCAAAGGGAAAGTGAAGTTTGGTGATGGATCGTGTGTTGATATCGTAGGAAAAGGGGTTGTTACCTTTGTGTGCAAGACTGGAGAGAAGAAGGCACTCAAATAAATATACTGCATACCCGACCTGAAGCATAACATATTGAGTCTTGGACAAGCAACAGAAAACGGATGTGAGGTTAACATGAAAGATGTCTACTTAACACTCACAGATTCGTGTGGCAGGTTGCTTGTACGTGTAACAAGATCTCAAAACCGTCTCTACAAGACCCCGATGGAGATTAGTTATCCGCAGTGTTTACATGTCAGAGATGAAGATGCAACATGGAGGTGGCATGCTCGACTAGGACATATAAGCTATGGCGTGATGAACAACATGGTAAAGAAGGAGATGGTCGTAGGAATGACGAGTGTAACACACGAAGATAGTGTGTGTGACGCATGTCTAGCGGGGAAGCAGATTAGACACTCATTCCTAAGTGTAACACACGGAGAAGGTGTGTGTAATACATGTATCATAGGGAAAAAGATCAGAGGCTCACTCCCGACTAAAACCATGTTTCGTGCGACAAAACCGTTGGAGTTGATCCATGAAGAGGATCAAAAGTCAAACGAATGTCTCATATCGAAGAAACCAAATATCAAGCAATTTAGGATATTCGGTTGTGTAGCACACGCGAAAAAATGTGTGACTCATCTGAAGAAGAAAAATGAGGCATTCTATCGGTTCAAAAGATTTCACTTCGATAGAGGAGGAGAGTTTGGTTCACCTAAGTTCAATCTAAGTTGTACCGATAGAGGAGGAGAGTTTGCCTCATGTATGTTCAATCTAGGTTGCATCAATGGAGGAGGAGAGTTTACCTCAGCTGAGTCGAAGATGTCGAACTACTTATTGGTTGAAGAGATGGTAGCCGAGTTGGAGTCTACCACAAGAAACAAAGCAAGGGAGCTTGTAAGGAAAAGAGAATAAGATCGAGTTTATGTGTTACACAAGGCTTTGTATGGGTTAAGCCAAGCACCTAGAGCGTGGAACATAAAACTCGATCAGGTCCTAAAGGAGATGAGCTTTAGGAAGTGCACATCAGTGTGTCGCAAGAATGAAGGAGGAGACTTCTGGTTGTGTGCCACAAAGATGGAAGTGTGTAACATGACTCACGATGAACCAAAAATAGATGCTACGGATTTCAGAAGAATCATAGGATGTTTGAGGTATCTGCTTCACACAAGACATGACTTGTGTTACGCAGTGGGCGTACTGAGTAGATACATGCACAATCCGAGAGACTCTCATGGACAAGCCATCAAACACATATTACGGTATGTGAAAGAAACAACAAACTTTGGTTTGTTCTTCAAGAGAGATGGGTCAAGGAGTGTCGTTGGTTATAGTGACAGCAGTCACAACATTGATGTCGATGACGGGAGGAGCACGTCAGGACATGCATTCTATTACGGTTCATCACTGGTTACTTGGACATCGCAGAAGCAGCAAACGGTTGCATTGTCATCATGCGAAGCAGAGTTCATGGCAGCAAAGCAAGCTATATGGATCAAGGAGTTGTTGAGTGAGATACTAAGTGAAGAAGGCGAGAGAGTCAGACTTAGGATCAACAACAAATCAGCCATTGCTCTAACGAAGAATCCGGTTTTCCATGGAAGAAGTAAGCACATACTTTCAAGATATCATTTCATTCGAGAGTGTGTGGAGAATGGGCAAATCGAAGTTGAGCATGTGCCAGGTGTTGAGCAGAAGACCGACATCCTAACCAAGCCATTAGCAAGGATTAAGTTCAAGCAAATGAGGAGCTTAATCGGAGTTCAAGAAATTGGTCTCCCTAATTCAAGTTGGAATTAAGGGGGTGATTGTTGGGTAATTCCAAGCTTGTGGAAACTTAACATATTATTGGATGTTTAATATGTTAAGAGATAAACACAAAAAGGAAATCTAGAATAGGAAAAGAAAGTTTTCTATTAGATTAGGTTTGTGTTTTCCATATCCCACCTATTAAAGGGAATTGTCTTTCACTATAAATATAAACCTTATGGAGAGGTGTTCCATAAGAGATCTATGAGAAACATTGAGAGCTTTAGTTTTGAGGAGTTTCTAAAGCAATAAGAAAAGTTGTTCTTATTATCCTTTGTTCTAAGAGATCCTTCAAGCCAAGCCGAACCCGGCCCAGTAAGATCGGTCCACTGTCCCATCATCTTAAGGTCTCCACATGGATCACAAGCCTGCGTTACTAAGCTCGACGTGCAATGATTATTAGCTAGACTTATATATACAACAACCAAAAAATTGTTTCTTTCGATGTGGGACATTTATGGTAAAAAATTCCCCTCCTTTTTATTCGAGATTTCATACTCTGCACTTACAAATTAATTTTGTTCCATATGTAGCCACTAACACATCTGTATCAAACTCCTTTAATACGAAGATTTATCTTTAAGACCATTTTGTATCTCAAGAAAACAACAAACTTATAAGAAAAAAAGGAATAGAACAATGAAACCATTGTTTTAAACTTCTTTCATCCATGAATGAATCTTTCGGCATCTTGAGATCACCAAGAAGCACTGCTATTCATAGTTCCTAACTGCACTCTTCTAATCCAACAGCTCATATATCAAAAGTGAAGGTTATGGTTGCTGATTTCTAAGATTTTTCTTTCTGTATTTGGTGTCCATCCATGTTTTTGTGATGTTGTTGTCATGACATGTTGGTGGTCTCAAGATGATTGAGTATTAAAGCTCCACACACGTCTCACCTGTTATTTAATGGGAAATAAGGTGAAAACAAGTTTTGCATTTCATATTCTTAAGGGAAAGATAGTCAAGTTAAATGGTCCTTCACTATCTTTTGTAAACAGAAGACTCGCAATTGTGAATGGTCATAATAGTCCATGAGCAAGATCATCTCAAAAAGGAGTGGTATAGATGTAAATAAGAAATTTGCTTCCTCATTGACATAAACTAAGATTAGAAAATAAGGTCTTTCATAAAATGATTAACGAGAAATATATAGTGTTCTAACTGTTATTAGTTACGTACCTGGTGCAACATTACTAAGCTCAATATCTCTAAGTTTGTGCATTAGGTCTAATTATTGAGCAAGCAAATCGTTGAATGTAGCTATTTGACGAGCCACTTTGCATCGTTTGTAGTATTCTTTGAAGAAATCTGGATTACCTTTTTTAAGACGTTCCCAAACTGCAAATAAAAAAACAAATATTTCTTTTTGAAAAGGAAAAAAAACAAAAATTTACAGAAGAGGGAAAAAATTTCTCAGAGTATTGAAATCAAATTTGATTATGTACTTACTTGCGCTAGTGATAATATGATCAATATGGTACTTTTCACCTAGAAACATCATGGTTTGTTCCAAACTCATGTACTTTATAATACATCTTTCGACTTCCACCTTGATCTGAAACAAAGTTTGAAAATAATATGAGAAGTGTCACGAATATTAAGGAATTTAACGAAGAACGAATAAAAAAATCATACATGGTTTGTGATCTCTAGAACATTCAGATTTCTATTCATAACTTGAAAATCTAAGAGGAGGGATTCAATCAAGTGAATAATGAGATTCTCATTGGTTTATTTAAATATGAATTGGAGATTGCGCGGAAAAAAACTAACTAATATAGTTGTTGAGTTCGTTATAGTTTTTATTCGGTTTCTAAATAAGATTCTCAAATATTTGTTTTGATTTTTTTACGATATTTGCTCAACTATAATTTTGTATCAAATATTATTTCTAATTTTTGAAATTTCAAATATTACCTCACATCTGTTTTGTTCCGTCTTTTTTTCTTTTGTAAATTTTATCTGATTCTCTAAAATCATGGAGTCAAGATGGATAGTGGGTCTTAAAGTTTATCCCTTTATTTTTAAAATTATAAAAGTCTTAAATATTCTTTTTTTAACATCAAAAGTCTTAATATTCAAGTAGCGAATAAAAAGGTATTGCATATATTTTATACATTATGTAAAATATAATTTATGCTTTGGTTAGGATATTTCTAGGTTCGCCATTCGGAGGCCTGTTTGGTTGATTCGATTTTCGAATTTTTGATATTATGCTCATAAGTCTTATTCGGATTTTACAAATTATCGGGTCAGATTCTTTTTGGTTCTTTCCAAGTTTGTTTGGATCGGATTATAATCAACGTCTCAAATCGTCCAAAAATATTTAAAAAAAAACTAAAAAACTGACAAAAGTATAATAAAAAATATAAATTATATACAGATCTGATTAAAATTAGTTAAATTATATAAATTAACTAAAAAGTAGTCAACATAATAAATAAAATAAACTATAAAAAAACTTTAAAATACTCTGAAACATCTAAATTATCTTATCACATATAAAAATATTAACATATTTAACTAATTTTGGATATTGTTGAATCTAATTCGGATTTCGGTTCGGTTCGGGTTGTATCCAAACCCCAAATATCATGTTCTTAAATTTCATTTGTATATTTTTGTTTAACGGTTCGGATTGGATTTTGGTTTTTCTCGGTTCAGGTTAAGATAGTAATTCGGTTTGGGATAAAAATGCTAAGACCTAGATATTTCTCCTAATAATCATTGGTCAAAATATATGGTAACTAATAATATTTTAAAAAATCACGTACGACTATATAATTGGAACATACGTCTCTCCATGTATAAAAAATACTATTTGCATTGTGTTTTACTGATATGTTACTTGCTAATTAACAATTTTCTTTTACTTGGGAAATTATAATTTTAAATTAATTAGAGTTTGATCATTCGCCCACATGGGTGTTTATTTTATGATATTTATATCAATACTATTAAAACAACACAAGCAATATTTTATCTACTTGCAAGTAGTATATGTTGGACCATTACATTTATTTAATTTCTTATTTATTCTCCTATTACTTACTTAGTTATTATTATATCTAACAAATTATTTTAGTATTTTCAAAATAAGATATCTAAAAACATATTCTAAACTATCTTTTCCAAAGATTAGATTTTAGTAATATCTTTTAATATATTTTATTTAACATTTAAATATAATTTTTTTAATATTTAGTTTAAATAATAAAAGTAATAGTTAATATTAACAATAATTAAAAACAAATTCTAATTCAATTTTCATTTATATAATAAGAAATAAAAAATTATAATATTTATATATACATAATTTATATTCATAATTAAAATACTACACTTAGTAATAAATATAAAGTAACTTAATTCATTTATTAACTATTTTATAAATTATAAAATAACAGAATAAAATATATTCATGAATTTTACAACATACTTCAACTTATCAAAAATATTAAAATATGATATATAAACTAATAAATAATTTCATAAATTAATACGCATATTTAAATAATTTAATATATTTATCAAGTATAAGACGAGTAAAATGACAATATTTAATATGTATAGTAATTCTGACAAATAAATATAATAATAAAATATTTTTTACCAATATAAGTTTTAAAAAAATATATAATTTAAAGTTTTAATATATAAATAACAATGATACGAGGTAGGTTATATAAATAAATTATCTTATTTTCATAAAATTATATCCATGTAAATTTTAATTTTATCGTATATACTTTTGAAACAAATGTTTTTATAAAAAAATACATATATATATATATATATATAATTTTTAATTTTTCACTAAATAAGTTTTTGAATAAAAATCCATCTCGTGCTTTAATGTGCGGGTCAAAATGTTATAATAAACATTATTATTAGATATATAATAAAAATATATAACAAAAGAAAAATTAATAAATATTAAAATGTCTAATATGAATAATTAAATTAAATTAAAATTTTAATTAAACCAAAAAGAAAACATCAAAAAAATTCTACTAACATGTGAACAATAAAAGTAAACTAAATAAATAAATAATAAATTATATTTATTTAAAACTCAAATAACTAAATTGTAATAATCGTATACGAAGCGTTCATGCTCAAATCTATTTCTATTTTAGTATGCATCCTCTCAATATTGATTGATTACGCTTACAAAAAAATGATAAATTTGTTTGACTAAAAATTTGCATGGCTAACTTTTGTAAAATTAGAGCATCACATTCATAATATATCAACCATTCATCTAAATATTCATAAATTAAAAACTTTAAATATGAAAATTTAAGTTAAATTGTATTACATGGTGAGTCATCCATTGGTTTTAGCGGGTTTTATAAGAAAATTAAATAACTAGTTTCTAAAAAAAATAAACCGGATTACATATAGAGTTATCGGTTTTGTCAGTTTAACCGTGGGTCGGAGCGTGTTTGAGAACACTAAATATAAAGCTTTATGTGTGACATTTAAATGTAGATATATAATCAAAAATGCAAATTTATATTATATAAATTTAATTTGTTTCAAAAATAATCTCGAAATTTAGTAAATTTTCTGAAACACAATAATTTAATGGTTGAACTTGCACTACTTTAGTTTATCAATACCGACAATATATTGTATTATTGGATCATGTTATATTATATATTTTATTGGATATGTGTTGGATCAGTTATGTGGTTATATAAAAATTATTGGATCTGTGTATGTGAGGTCATATATTTATTATTTTCCATTTTTATTGTAGGATTTAAATGTATTATTAATATATTTAGTCATTTTTGGTTCAATTACAAATCAGTTAAATCCTATGACCAGCTTGCAAATGACAAATATATAAATATTAGAAAAACTATCTAACACACAAGTATATGTTAATAAAAAGACTATCCAAAACACAATAGGTTTAAAAGAAAAATTTGTGCACGACACACAATAGGTTTAATAAGATCATAGACGAGATTTTTAGATGTTAATTTCAGATTAAAAATGGACCATATGCTTAAAAGTTAGAGAAATTTGCTAAAACTAAAGAACACAAAATTAGTATCCTTGTCCTTTTGGTATAAAAAAAAATTTGTCCATTTTTCTCCCTTTTACCCTTTCTATTTTATAAACTTAATGAAATAAATAATTTTATGAATAAAAAAATTAAAAAAATAGAAACAATTAATGAAATTCCATATACACAAACCGGTACCTTTTATTTTGAAAGCTTATTAGTTTTTTTTATTATTATGTTCTATGGAAATTAGATTTCATCTTCAACGAAAATGGCATGGCAGAAATTAAATTTCACTTTAAACAAGTTAATCTACTTTTTATATTCTAATTTTAAATTAAATTATATATATGAAATATGCAAATTTTAAGCATTGTAAAAGTTGCTACATTTTCTCTGAATGCAGCTTTTACTTTTATGAACAATTCTAAAATTGTTGAAATACGAAATCTACACACAATTTAAAAGGCTATATTGTAGTAGAATTTTCTTACGAAATTGTTGTCTAGTTTATACGTAGTGTAGAAGGTATATTCTACGGATAAGAAAACTTGATTTCCAAAATTTTGGAAATTTAGTTATGAAAATATTCAAAAAAATATTTGCAATCTTCTGAATTTTCTAAACGTGTAGAGATCGATTTATTTGTCAAAAAATCATTAAAAATCGATTTAATCTTTTCTTATTCATCAAACCATGGTTTCTCCATATCTTTTCTTGTGACTTTCACAAACTATTCTTCTATAATGCATATCTATATAACATGTGGTGTATAGGTTTGGTGCAACAACACAATGAGTTTTTTTGGCTGATGACAACCGGAGTAGGTTATTGTTATTGGAATCAAATTCTAGTTTAGAGGATTTAAAGAGAATAGTTTTTGAGGATTTTGGTATGGAAGAAGATAACTTAGCCGATTTGGAGAGTTAGAGAAACAAAATAAAAATAGGGTTTATAGAAATTTTGGGTATTTAGTATGCTTTTTTTTACTTTTCTAATATGTTTTTGTGTTTAATTTAGTTAATGGTTTTTATAACTTCAAAATTTTTAAGCTATATTTAATTAGATTAATATAGGTTTAATTTTAGGATTATGAAAAATTTATACTATAGGAACAGGTTAAGTTGGTTTTATATCAAAGAGACAAAGAGCTTAATTGTTTTGTTTGGCAAATTTTTCTATAAGTTATTCACTAATTAACTTTTAATTAAATGGGCCATGCCGTATAACATTTGTTTCGTTTTCATGGGTTATTCGATATAACATTTGTTGTGTTTTCATGGACTAAGCGCGCAAAATACTAAACAAATTAGTTTTGGAAACTAAAGAAGATATGTATATCTAACTAATTATTTTCTTCTCTCTAAGAGATGATAGACAAAATGAGGTCCGTGTTGAAAATCGTTGCGATATTTCTCTGCAAGATCTACCAACTAAAAAACATTCCTTTTGTCACATACAAAATATTTAGGAATATGTTCCATATTTATATAAATATAGAATGTAATTAAGTTTAGATTTTGCGTGATTCTAGATTTAGACAGATTTTGCGTGATTCTAGATTTTAAATATGGTACACTAAGTTACTACCATTAGTTTAAATTGGATACTGAAACTATTGTTGAACTGTTTTGTTAAGCTCAGATTTTGTAAACGAATTTATATATATATATATATATATATATATATATATATATATATATATATATATATATATATATATCAATTTATTATTTCCAACTTAGTGCACAATTCAAAAATGGTGGTAACACATATGGTATAATGAAACCTGTTTCTAGATTTATATATATATATATATATATATATATATATATATATATCAATTTATTATTTCAAACTTAGTGCACAATTCAAAAATGGTGGTAACACATATGGTATAATGAAACCTGTTTCTAGATTTTTGTAGTCACAGACTCAATAATCTTAGGATAAAAAAACCAAAACTATCGTCTGCTAATTCCAGTTTAACAAACCAGACACGTCTGCTAATTCTAGCATAAGTCTTTCCCCATAATTTCGAAATCTATAATCATAGGTTGCTAAAACTTTGTCTGTAAACATAACCAATTAAACTGTGTATTTTGAACTATGAAAACTATATATATAACTGGATTAATAATCAGTACTCGATATGTTCTAGATCGCTACAACTTTGACTACATACAGAAGCAATTAAACTGTGTATAAACATCTTGAACTCTGAAAACTATATACAAAACTGGATTAATAATCAGTACTTGATGTAATGTGTTTTATGGGTATATATAAGTAAAATCTTGAATTTGGAGGGTTTTGTTATGGAACTATTGATCAAGCAATGTGTTTGTTTCTGCACTTTGATGTCTCTAGTTCGTTGTCTTCTTTCTATTGGTGTTTTAATATAAAACTAGAATTTGATCTGCGTCCCCGCGCGGATGTTTGTTTTAACTTATGTTAAACGTAAATTCACAAACTATTAATTTTATAAAAAATCTCATGTATAGTTATTATGTTTTGAAATTTACAGATATAGTATAATATATTATATTATAATATAGATTTGATAATAGTTTTTTATTTTTATATAATATTATATTAAAAAATTATAACTTGATGCAGTTTGATGGAATTGTACTATCTATATATTAACATGTTGTTTTTATTAATTTTATTTTACAAGGAAACAACATGCAAAAACAGTTTAATGGTTAATATATGAATATCGATTTAGTTAGATAAACTTTAGAATTTTAATTATTTAATTTAAATTTATTTTAAATGTAGTGTCAATATCTGTAAATAAAAAAGATATAAAAATGAAGTATTTAATTTATTGTAAATGTAAATGCTAAATTTGTAAATAAAAAGAAGTATCTTTTTTATATTGTTATCCATGTGTCTAAACAATTCTCAATCATAATGTTATTCATATTTCCAAACAGTACCAAAATGTACTTTAGTTTTAATAATATAGACTAGATTTTGACCCGCGCTTTCAAAGCGCAGGATTTTTGAAACAAATCAAATTTATATGATATAAATTTGTTTTTTTGATTATACATCTACATTTAAATGTTACACATAAAGCGTTATATTCAGTGTTCTGTAACTCGACCCCCGGTTAAAATGACAAAACTGATGACTCTATATGTAATCATGTTTATTTTTTCTAAAAAAACTTTGCTATGTAATGACAAAAAATCCGCTAACACCTAGGACTGATTACCAGTTGAACATACGAATGACCCACTATGTAATACAGTTTGACTTAAATTTACATATTTAAATTTTCTAATTTATGAATGTTTAGATGAATGGTGGATATATTATGAATATAATGCTCTAATTTTACAAAAGTTACCAATACAAGTTTTTAGTCAAACTAATTTATAATTTTGTTGTAAGCGTAATGGATAAATATTGGAGATGATGCATATTAAAATAGAAATAAATTTGAGCATCAAGGATTCATATACGGTTATTACAATTTAGTGATTTGAGTTTAAAATAAATATAATTGCTTACTTATTTATTAGTTTACTTTTATTGTTCACATGTTATTAGATTTTTTGATGTTTTTGTTTTTGGTTTATTTGAAATTTTAATATAATTTCATTATTCATATTAGACATTTTAATATTTCTTAATTTTACTTTTGTTATATATTTTTATTATATATATAGTAATAATGTTTATTTTTTAGATTTTGACCCGCACTTTAAAGCGCGAGATGTACTTTTATTCAAAAACTTATTTACTGAAAATTAGAAATCTTATAAATATGTATCTTTTTATAAAAAAAATATTTGTTTCTAAAGTATATATATATTAAAATTAAAATTTACATGAATATAATTTTATGAAAATAAAATAAGATAATTCATGTATATAACCTGCCTCGTATCATTTTATTTATATTTTAAACTTTAATTTATAATACATTTTTTTAATTTTTATTATGGTAAAAAATTATTTGATAATATATTTTATTATGTTATTTTATAATTTACAAAATAGTTGATAAATGAATTAAACTACTTTATATTTATTAACTGGTGTAGTAATTTAATTATGAATATGAATTATGTATATATAAATATTATAGAAAATTTATTTCTTATTATATAAATAAAAATGAACTATTATTCGTTTATAATTATAGTTAATATTAATTATGAATTTTATTATTTAAAGTTAAATATTAAAAAGAAATGTATATTTACATTTTAAATAAAAGATATTCAAAGATATTACTAAAATCTAATTTTAAGAAAAGATACTTAAGAATATCTTTTCAGATATCTTGTTTTAAAAATATTAAAATAATTGATTAGATATAAGGGCCCCTAGATATAATGTATATTTATTAATAACTAAGTTAGTTGTAGGAGAATAAATAGGAAATTAAATAAACTTAATGGTCCAACGTAGACTACTTCCAAGTAGATAAATATCGCTTCTGTTTTAATAGTATTGATTTGGGGTTCTAGACCAATACGTTAGATTACTCTTTCCTTCTTTGTAATGGTTAAAAAGGTTAATAATAATATTTTTTTTGAGAAAAATCCTTAAAAATACACGGACTAATTTTCATTTGCTAATAAAATACATGAACTATTTTTTATCTCAATTTAATACACGAACTAATTTGTATTGCCTATTAAATACACAAGTTTTTGAAATTCACAGATTTTACACATTTTTTTAGACGGCGTCAACTACATTTAACGGAAGTGACGACGGCGTTACTGTTTAACTAGACACATGTTTAACTTGCATAAAAGGAATCCCTAAAAATACATGAACTAATTTTTATTTACTAATAAATACATTTAAATTTTGTAAGATAATAATAAGTGATTAAGTTAAGAGAAATAGTACTCTAAGCTATTTTTTTACAAAAAAGCTTTTATCATAAATAAGGAAAAATAACCAAAATAAATTTTATTAAAAGGTATAAATATACACTTACACCCTTTGAGATAACAAATATAGACTTAAGATTTAGAGTTATGAGGTGAGTTTTGTATGTCTAGTTTAAAATTAAAAATAAAATAAAAAAATATTAAAAATTTTAAAATAAAAATGGCTATTAGGATTATTTTTAGAATTATTTTTGTGCTAAAAACTTAAAAATAACTAATTAAGAAAATTGTCTAAGTTAAAGTAAATAGTTATTATTAATTCAAGTAGCATTTAAATATAAATAAGGGTTAATTTGTAAGATAGACATATTGAAAAGAAAATTAAGAAAGTAATCATACCTTGAAAACTGTGAACATTTGACATACATTTAAACTTTCTTCTCCTTGCTGTGTGTGGGTTTATTTAAATAATAATCAAATACTATTCTACTTTTCGTGTACTATGATAGAATAGAACTATATATATAGAAAGAGAGAGAGAGAGAGAGAGAGAGAGAGAGAGAGAGAGAGAGAGAGAGAGAGAGAGAGAGAGAGAGAGAGAGAGAGAGAGAGAGAGAGAGAGAGAGAGAGAGAGAGAGAGAGAGAGAGAGAGAGAGAGAGAGAGAGAGAGAGAGAGAGAGAGAGAGAGAGAGAGAGAGAGGAGAGAGGGAGAGAGGGAGAGAGGGAGAGAGGGAGAGAGGGAGAGAGAGAGGGAGAGGGAGAGGGAGAGGGAGAGGGAGAGGGAGAGGGAGAGAGGGAGAGGGAGAGAGAGAGAGAGAAAGAGAGAGAGATATTGTATATAACATTTCTATTCTATGTTGCTAAATAGAATATAACACAACAAAATTATATCTCATTTGAAAAAAATCTAACTATACTATCTAAATGTGTAAGATAATATAGATTTAAAAATCAAGTATATGTAATATTATATAAAATCTGATAAAATATATGTCTATTTTGAAAATTTCAAATCATATTATGTATAGAAAAAAAATGTATGCTTTTAATATATAAAATATAAAGTTTAATAATTGTTTTAACAAAAAATAAAAGCATTTAAAAGTTGAAGGGGAAAACAAATTTGTAAAAAAAAAAAATTCATTTGAACATGTGTGTGTAAACAAGAGGGTAATATGGCAATTATTGTATACTATAGATAGTGTATTATAACCTAAATTTTACTATGGTTATCTTGTGAATTAATGTTTTTTATTTGGTTATACACTCAAATTTCCCTATAAATAAAGTGAAGTTTTTAAGCGTGATTTTTTAAACCTAAACCTAAGAAAAATATCAAGAGTTTAATCTATCAACTCTAAAGAGAACTCAAAAAGAAAAAAACTATCAAATTCATCTAAAAGTTCAAACATCTCTACACCAAGAAAGCAACAAACAAGTCATCTGCCGTGGTCCGAGTTTGATTTACACACAAAGAAATGCCTTAAACGCTAAAGATGAAATAGATTTTTGAGAATGAAACTACACGAAGACAACCTCGAACTTAGCACAAGGGTTGTGTTGAATGTGAGTGCTTAAACTAGAGTTCCCCTCGAATTTGAAGTTGTACAAAGCTTGTCTCTGCGTGAGGCCAAGCGGGTAAATCTTGTGTACTCTAAGCTCGTTGTCTCCTTTTAAGCTTACAGGCCTTTCCTTCTTCCACACCGGCTCATGCTTTAAAGACTTGAACTTGGCTACAACCGCAGATTTAAGAGCTTCCAGAGTCAGATGTTTACCCCTGGATTGGACAATAACGGTTCCATATCACGTGTTTGGTTAAGTGAGCAGTTAAGTAAACTTTCTTTACCTAAGAAAGATGGATTCCATCTCAAAACGGCCTCTTTCTCTAACAAAAACATGATAAACCGTGTCTGATTCTCCCCTGGTGCACTTGCAAGGTCTTTTCTTGAAACTAGGGCTTTTTTCTTCTTGTTCTTGGATCCTCGTGGCTAAGAAAATGCAGAGACGACAAGAAGAATGCACAGCAGCCATATCAACGAGTGCCTTGAAGGAATCTGAAGGACCCTCGTACTTCCATCTAAATCAAAACAGAAACATGAAGCTTTCAAGAAGTTCTTACACACATCAATCATTGATGAAATAAAAAAAAAACGGACCTTAGTGTTTGATTATAAGCAGCAGGGTTATCTGCGAGATACTTCATTTTCTTTGCAACTGGCTCCACATCTTCCAGACTCTTAATGAGAAGGATTGAACCGGAAGCAGGAGCAAAGTCTTCTATATTTGGAGCACCAACAACCACAGGGACAGATCCTGAGAGGAAACGTTGAACAAATTGCTCTGATCAAATACTTCTTTGTCTAACAAAATCACCAACAAGAATCTCTAAGATATGCTCACACAGAAAGACATACCAGCAACTAGAGATTGGAAGAATTTCTCAGTGACATAATCCTCCTCATTGGTGTTCTCAAAAGCCAAACTGAACTTGTAGCGTTTGAGTGCTTCAACCTTGTCAACTATATGATTTTCAAAGAACCAAATGATATCTTGTTGTTCATGCAGTGTTCAAGTTGAATCCTAATCTCTATGTTACCTTTTCCATCCCGGTTCCGATGACAACCACCATAAGAATCAATCTTGATGCTGGTCCTCATTAGGGCTTCAAGTGCTTGCAATCTAAAATTCCGAGCACCACAGTTGGAAATAAAAGCAGCAGCGATAGCCTTCTCGGTCTTAGGCTGTACTGGAGCCATAATATCATATTCCGCCCATGAAAAGTACCCAACAGGAACATCTGATGAAAGACTAGTGGTCATCACAATATCATAACCTCTCCTAATGAACAATGAATATATAAAAAAAATGTCAGTCCATTTACAACATCTCTACCCAAAAATATCCATAAGAAAACGTTAAAGATTGTGCTTACCCACCCTCGTGCCTGTGCGAGATCATTATCCGGATAGTACTGAGCAGATTCCATGGAACGGATTATACTAAGAGTTCCAGGTTGATGACCTAATCCAAACACAGCATCTGGTGTCCTACCTGAGCTACCTTCAAATGTACAATCGACAGAGCAAGATTGAAAGTCCTACAAAAATTGAGAGAGAGAGATGAAACCAATAATAACCCATCAAGAAGCAGTAGCTTTAACATCAATCACAAGAATGAATCCATCCATAAGAGCAAGATTGAAAGTCAGAGATGAAACCAATAATAACCCATCAAGAAAAGCAGCAGCTTGACATCTATAACAAGAGAGACAAACACTATATGAAACATGTAAGTAAATCCACCCATAAGAGATGGGAACAAACCATTCTTTCTCACTCCATGATTCACAAATCACTCTCTATAATCATCAAGCAAAAGCCTTTGTGTATGACCAAAGTTAGAATCTTTTTAATTCAAATTGACTAATCAACCACCCTTCCATAAAAAGACAAGATTAGCCAAATGAAGAATCAATCTTCCAATGGAGTTTTACCTTCACACCACCGGAGATAAAGATTGGATTTTGATGAAGGTCCCTCGAATAAGTCACTGAGTCTTCCCTCGTCAACCACTCCTCGCAGCTCTCCGTCACCAAACCGATCTTCTTCCGGTCGGATCTACTCGGCGGAGGAGGCTGCGAGAGCGACGGAGACTGAGTGAAGAAATCGGTCAACGTATCGACCAAAGCGACTTTATCGAGTCGACCCAGAAACCCGATCTCGGCGATGACGACAAGAGCCACGCAGATTGGTAATAAATTCGACAGCTTTCGCCTGATAGATGAAGAGTGAGACGACGACGACGAAGAGGAGCCATTTGCTACAGGCAATTCGTCGTGGGCAGCTCCGATTCTGGGTCCTCGGAGATTGGAGAACAGACCCATGAAGCAAGAGGACGAATCTCGGCGAGGAGAACGGTTAAAGGCTTTGCCTTTTTGGAGGCTTCTTCAACCAATGAAGAGAGAGAGAGAGGTTCTCGTGGATTTGGGTTTTAATGTTGTTTTGATTTGCAGTGGTTTTGATATTCAGGCTTTGCTTCAAAGTCAGAGCTCAAAAGTGTATTTGGTCATCAGCGGAGCCATAAAGTCGCCATTTTTAATTTTTACTTTTCTTTTCAACATATCCTTTTTTTTTGTTTATTGTTTTATTACCAACTTTAGTAGTCTGAAACAATGATCAAAAAATCGTTCAAATGTAACTAGGCGTTCTGTGCAGGATTAGCGTCTAGGATTATCAGGGACATAGGCTGAGATTAAACGTTAAACAAATTATTAATTTATTTTATATATATTTACATTTATATAAGATATTTCAGTTTTTGGGTTTAATTATAAAATTATTTGATGAATAATAAAAATTAGATTTACAAAATTAAAAAGTAGATACATGTATGAATTTTTACTAACATTTTATTTAATTTAATAGTTTATACTACTTTAAATTGATTTAAACATATGTAAACTATTCTACAACGATTTTAATCTTATAAACTGTATTTTAAGCAAATCGTTTCGGTTAGAAGAGATTTTCTACCTACCCGCCTAGACCAATTTTTAGAATCTTAGTCCGTATATATATTAATCTGATTTTAACTTTTTATAAGATGTTTAACTCTTAATATATTTATTTTTATTATATTAAACTAACGCCATTAATTTATGAGGAATATTGTAAGATACACCTAAAACAACTTTTGTCACTAATAACCAAAGTAGATTTTATTAAATAGTGTAAATATACATTTATTGGGTTAACTAATATAAATTTAGAGTTTCGGGTTATGAGAGTTTTGGAGGTGAGGTTTAGAATTAAAAAAATATATTAATTTTTTTTTAAAAAAAAATATATTTTAGTCATTGATTTCTTTGAGGTATATTTTGTGACAAAAACTTTAAAATGATCTATTTGAGACATTTGCCCTTGATTTATTCCAAAAAAAGTTTTAGGAATGCTTTATGAATGTTTTTTTCAATGGGTTTTTCAAGGGATCAAATGGAATGACCCATTCCACACAGTTATATTCCATGTTTTCTTCATCTAGTGACAACCTTATATGTCATATATGATAGTCATGATATTGTGTAGTAGGCTTAGGCATTTTATCCGGATCCAAGGACCGCACCTGAAACCGATCCAAAAAATCTCAGTTCGTGTAGGAATTGAGCCGATCTTTTTATTCTATTGGGTCTTGTTGTGGAGGACTCGCGGGTCTTGGATCCGACCCGAATCTGAAACCCGATGGGGTACCCAAAATATCTGAAACTTCTAGTATTATTAGATATATATGAGTGTTTTAGTATATTTTTTGGTATTATGTGTATTTCTTTAAGTTTTAGATTTTGATTTTTTGGTATGTTTTTGGATTCAAGGTAAATTTTTAGATTTTCAAATAATTCGAATAATCGTTAAAAGTTTGGATATTTTTGATATCATTGTATCAGATTTAGGGTGAAAATTCAGATTTTTTGGGATATTTAAATATTTTCAGGTGTTTTTTGTGTGTATGGGTATTTTTGGGTCATACCATACATGACCGATTTTTAGAATCCAGATATATTAATCTGATTTTAATGTTTTATAAGATGTTTAACTTTTAATATTTTAATTTTTATTATATTAAACTAAGGTCATTAAATTATTCCAAAAGAGTTTTAGGAATCTATACTAATAAAAGGGAGGTTTTGAGGTTCCATAGAGCGTCCACATCATCATAAAAGGGAACTTCGAGAAAATGACACGTGGCATTAAAAAAATAAATAATGTAAAAAAAAATATAAGTAAATACATTCAGAAATAGAAATATTAAATTAAATATATATAGTAATATTATCATTTAAGTAAATATATTCAGAAATAGAAATATTACATTAAACATATATAGTAATAGATAATATAAGTAAAAATAATTAAATAAAGAATAAGTAAATACATTCAAAAATAGAAATATTACATTAAACATCTATAGTAATATTATCATTTAAGTAAATATATTCAGAAATAAAAATATTACATTAAACATATATAGTAATATTATCATTTAAGTAAATATATTCATAAATAGAAATATTACATTAAACATATATAGTAATATTATCATTTTAGTAAATACATTGAAAAATAGAAATATTACATTAAACATCTATAGTAATATTATAATTTAATTAAATATATTCAGAAATAGAAATATTACATTAAACCATAATAATATTATTATTTAGGTAAATATATTCAGAAATAGAAATATTACATTAAACATATATAGTAATAGATAATGTAAGTAAAAATAAATAAATAAAAAATAAGTAAATACATTCAAAAATATAAATATTACATTAAACATCTATAATAATATTATCATTTAAGTAAATATATTCAGAAATAGAAATATTACATTAAACATATATAGTAATATTATCGTTTGATATAAAAAATAAATATACAATATAAGAAAAAAATAATGAGTAAATATACAATTTAAAAATGGAAAAACTACAATAAAAATCTTAAAATTTTAAAAATAATACTACAATATTAAAAAAAGAAATGAAAATACTACATTTACAATTTTAAAAATGAAAATACTACATTAAACAATAAAGGGACAATATAATAAATGGACATATACAATTTTAAAAATGAAAATACTACATTAAACAAAAAAGGAAAATATAATAAATGGACATATACAATTTTAAAAATAAAAATACTACATTAAACAAAAAAGGAAAATATAATAAATGGACATTAATAATTAAAAAAAAGGAAAATACTACATTAAACAAAAAAGGAAAATATATAAGTGATAATGAAAGTAAGTGACATTTTACTTAAATAGATTCATGGATCTATACGTTTCCTGCCTCAAGAGGCTGCCACCTCATCAAATCAAAGTCTCATGTTCTGACACGTGTTTCTTGCCGTAATACGCACCATTTCATTAAGACATTATTACGTTGAGTTGGGCTTATTTCGTTACACAATACAATTCGAAGTGTTGTTGGGTTAAGGTTCGTCTCTCTTTTTGTTACACAGTACAATACAGCCCGATAGCCCAATTTAGTGTGCCCTAATTGTGTTGACGCAAGGGAATTGAGCTTTAGGGGACTTGAATCTATAATAGACCAAATACCACAAAACTAATCTCCAACAACCAAAACTAATCTAACATAGACCAAAGAGTGTAAAAAGACTATTTTGCCTTTAATGAAGATTCATTATGAGCCATTGGATGAGATAAAGGGAAATGTAATCTTGACCATCCATTTTGGCTCTCTCTCTCTCGCCTGATGTCCCTCTCACCTGGGCCCACCCAAAATTAACTCTCCCCATCTTCTTCTTCTTCTTCATTACTCACCCACCAACGATTTGCATTGGTTTTCTTCACCAACCAAAGTTATTTCTTCAACTTTTCATCTACAGATCTCAAATTCTGTTTCTTAGTGTTCTTCTACAGCTCACAACACCTTGAAACAACAAATGTGCCTCGTCCTTGGTCTTGAAATCACTTGGTAAGTGTATACTCTCTCCCTCTCCTGCTCTCTCACTCTTCTCTGCCTCTATTTTTTTTTCTCTTTCGTTTTAGTCACATAATATGTATATTAACGTCATGAGTCAAGTTCCAATGTTTAATATAATGTTGTTAAAGTATGAATCATGATACTGCAGATTAAATCGTTTTCGACATTGGTATAACTAGTAAAACTATTAAGTCAAAATTCATTAAAAACGGTTACACTGGTACAACTGACATAAAGTAAACTAGTACAACTGACAAAACTTGTATTAGTGATATTGGTTATACGAGACGTTAAACTAGTAAACCTGGTACAACGGTAAAAAGTAACACTTGTACAACTAACAGAACTAGTATTAGTGATATTGGTTATACGAAACGTTAAACTAGTAAACCCGGTACAACTACAAGTAACATTGAATAAGAATATGGGTAAAACTAGTATAACTTAGTAGTCATGTGCCAAGTCAACTTAGTTTAACTGGTATTACTAGTATAACGTGTAATTACTATTACATATAAACTAGTCTAACTGGTAATACTAGTATAACCATTATTTTAGTGACAATATAATTCCTATAACTGGTATAACGTGTAAGTTGTAATGTTGGTTTTAACTCATTTTCAGGAACTATGGATGGTAGTGGAGCTGTGGTGATACATTTTGATCATGGTGGAGACCGAAATATTTCTACATTAGTGATGAAAGGAAAATATGAGGAGATTACTTATTCTCGCTTGGTTGATAGAATAGGCAAGAAAATGAATATTGATGTAGCTGCGACGAAGCTTCAACTGAGTTATTATCCCCTGGTCGTGGATAATAAGAGGCTTTGTTATATTTTGGATGATGAAGATGTTTTAGGATATTTAATGGAGATGGATAGGAAAAACCGGCGCAATGTCTTGCATGTGGAGCTTTCCGAAATCATCTCAGAAAATTATAGTAACGAGCAATTTTCTATGAATGAAGAAATTTTGAGTCATGCCAGAGCTAATGATGGCATGGTTGGAGTTGAGGAGTTGGCAATTGTTCCTCAAAAACAATCAGATGGTTATGAGCATGAGGAAGACAATGAAGAGGGTGATGAAATGGATGATAGGGAGGAGTTGGCGGCTGTTACACCATCTATAGAAACAATTTTCAATGCTGAGTGGGATGATGGTATTGATATGAGTTTGCATCAAGAATTTGCGACTAAGGATGAAGTGAGGGATTTAGTGGACAAAGGAGTGCATTTGAATTGCTTTGAGGTTGATCTATTGAAGTCAAATCATGATACTTACGTATTAAAATGTCGTGGGGCTGGATGCAGATGGTATTTACGAGCTGCAAAGCTGCAAAACTAAGCTTTTTTCATTATCAGAACGTATAGAAAGATGCATACATGTACTCGGGGAGAGGGAAGTGTAACCAAGAGGGGCAAAAGAGGCACACCAAGCTTGGTTGCATCAGTGGTTCACACTGATTATCCAGGCCAATTAAAGACTCCGGATCCAAAGACTCTCATAGATTTGGTGAAGAACAAAATAGGTGTCACAGTTTCATATTCTACGGCCTTGAGAGGAAAACACCAAGCTATCAGTGATCTGTGTGGTAACCCTGAAGAGAGTTTTGCTAGACTGCCATCTTACTTGTACATGTTAGAAAAGATAAATCATGGTACCATCACACGATTAGTAGTGGATGAGACGAAGCAGTTTAAGTATATGTTCTTTGCGCTTGGAGCTTGCATCGAAGGGTTTAAGGCGATGAGGAAAGTGATAATAATGGATGGAACTCACCTGAAGGGTGTGTACAAAGGAGTGCTTCTCATTGCCACTGCTCAGGATCCAGATCATCATCATTATCCTCTTGCTTTTGCGGTAGTAGATGGTGAGAAAAATGCAAGTTGGGAGTGGTTTTTAACTATATTGAAAACTTTGATACCAGATGACCCTCAGCTTTTATTTTGTACTGATAGAAACCAAAGCATCATCAAGAAAGTACACGAGGTGTACCCATTGGCGATCCATGGATATTGCAATTATCACTTGTCAAATAATGTCAGCGGAGCATGCAGTAATGTTAACAAGAAAGGAGTTGCCAAAAAGTTTAGAAAAATTGCTGGTATGTACACAGAGATAGAGTTCAGAAAATGCTACAATGATTTCAGGAGCATGTATCCTCAAGCCGCCGACTATCTAGATGACAATGTTCATGAGACTAAATGGGCTAGATGTAAATTTCCGGGAGAAAGGTACAACATAGATACAACCAACACTGTTGAATCTATCAATGGTGTTTTAAAGGAACCAAGGAAATATGCGTTGTTGCCAATGATTGATGTGGTGGTAGGGAAGATTATAGAATGGTTTAACAAATATTGACAATTATCTTTACGCTTACCAGAAAGGCAGATACTAGTTCCGCATGTGCGTGGAATATTGCATCACAATTATCCGAAGGCAAAAAAGCTAAAGGTGATGGAGCTAAACAGATTTGAACGTCAGTACAATGTGATTGGTAAGGACGGTCAAGGTTATTTTGTTGATTTGAGCTACAGAACATGCTATTGTATTTGTTTTGATATTGATTGGTATCCTTGTGTGCATGCACTTGCTGCCATCATGGCGCGTGGAGAAATGGCTGAACATTATTGTTCTAGGTATTACTGGATGGAGCAGTGGACTTTGGCATATTATAGGACAATATATCCAGTGCCTCATCATTCATTATGGGAAAGTTACGAAATTCCTGAGGAAATCCGATCTGAAGTTGTCTTTCCTCCCTATGTTGAGAAAAAGAAGGGAATACTACAAGTTACTAGATTCCCATCTGCAGGAGAATACCAAAGGAAGAGAAAGAAGAAGTATCCACCATTGGTTGGTGAGAATGATGGAAGTGACAGCGATGAAAGTGGCAGCGATGGAAATGGATGCAATGGAAGTGAGAATTGATGTTGTGTATTTTTTTATGGATGTTTTTATATGTTGTGTACGTTTAGTGTTTGCTACTCTTTGTAATGGTCAAATTTCGATTGTGTTACTCTGTTAGGTACAACTGGTACTATTGTCTTATTTATCAAATTAGTGATACTGGTACAACTGATATAACTATGAATCGTAAAACTAGTACAACGAGTACAACTAGGTTATATATACCATGAAGAACATACTAGTATAACTAGTACAACTATTTAGATTTTAAAATTTAAATATTCTATTAGAATATTCTATATGAAAAAAAACAATAAGTTGGCGAGACTGAAAAGTTTTTAGAAAAGTTTACTTTGATATGAGTTTTTAGAAAAGTTTTTTTTGACAAATATAACACAATCACATAAGTTTGCATGATCTACCTTATACTTTTAAGGTTTGTTAATTTATTTGTCCACATATTTTTTGGAAAACATTCTTCAAATCTATTTTAACAAAATTGATGATTTTATTTTATTGGGGCAAATATATGTATAGATAAAGAAGTAGAACAACTGAGGTAAGTTTAACTTTAATGTGGTACAACTACGTTTTTTGATTTCACAGCTAAAGTACAACTATGTAGAAACTGGTATAATTCAAAAACTAGTACAACTATGCATAATTTTTTTTTTCATTTTTTATTGTGTTTAATGTGCATCACGTTTTAAATGTGTTTCAGAAAATGCATTTGAACACTAGTTTTACTAGTTTTCTAGTTTTCTAGTTGTACTAATTTTTAATGTTGTTTTACTAGTTGTTCCAATTTCTCCCCTGTAAATGCAATCTGTTTGGCATAAATAACATGAGAATACTACCAAATCAGTTTTAAAACACACACATACATAAGTCATAAATTTTAACAAACATAAGTTACACGTTCTAACTTTAAAATAAACATAGGTCACAAGTTTTAATAGAAACATAAGTTCAAACTTTCAAAGCTATTCCAAATAGCTATCAGTTTGGCTGATATGGAGACCTTAGTGGACGAGAAGGTTTATGTGACCTCTTCGGCCTCGTCTCCTCTACATAGTCAACCTTATTAGTAGCTGCGTTTTCAGCAGTGACCAACTCAGCAGAAGCCAAGTCAGCAGCAGCCTTCTCAGCAACTTCTTTCTTGAGTTTCTCCACAGCTTCTGTCATCACGTCAAGTGTAGATGGTGACTCCTCCGCATCATCATCTTCTGTCTCGGCCTGCTTCTCACCTTCCTCACCATCCTTATCAGCCTGTGTCTCGCCCTCCTTCTCACCTATCTCACCATCCTTGGAAGCCTCTATCTCGGCCTCCTTCTCACCTTCCTCACCATCATTATCAGCCTCTGTCTCGCCCTCCTCACCTATCTCACCATCCTTGGCAGCCTCTGTCTCGGCCTCCTTCTCACCTTCCTCACCATCATTATCAGCCTCTATCTCGCCCTCCTTCTCACCTATCTCACCATCTTTGGTAGCCTCTGTCTCGGCCTCCTCCTCACCTTCCTCACCATCCTTATCAGCCTCTGTCTCGCCCTCCTTCTCAGCCTCTACAACAACTAAAAAATTACAACAAAACAATCACACAACACAAAATTTATATCACATATACCACATCAATTAAAAAAAACAAGAGTAGTGTCTTTATCTGCATCACCTAATACACAAAACATTTACTTCATCACAGATACCACATCAATAAAAAAAAACTAATTTCAAAATCAATTACCTCTTCCATTGCCTCCTGAAGCATAACCGGTTCCAAGTTCACCATACTGGAATGACCAACTTTCTCGTTGAATTTTGTCTTGTTCCAACTCTTTTACTCTTGCTGCCAGAAGACGAATTGTTTCGTCTCTCAATGCAACCCTTAGAACAGGGATACATTCAAATGCCAATATCTGCACATCATTTCACACAATCATATTAGTTATATTATAACAAATGTGTTTATGAAAAATACAACTCATATACCTCCAAAGGGTTGATAAACCCAGGAAATACCCATTGGGCCATGTCTGGGATCCCATCACGGAAATGATCTCTCAGGTGAAAAATCTCCTTTATGTAATCATCAAAAGTGTAACGGCCCCATGGAAACGTTTCGCAAAATTCCAGATCATCTACTGCTTGGAGAATGAAAGGCTCAATGAAGTATCCTCCTTTAGACCTTCCTCTTATAACTCTGGTTAAAAAGTAAAGAACCGCCATCTTTAGACGCTCATTACTACCATCATACTTCAGCTTTAGAAGCTTCTCTTTGACATCCGCTTCTGTCACTCTCAAACCCATGTCCTTCCCCTTCTTCTTCTTCTCTTTCTTCTTAAAATGCTTTGTCGCAAACTTCATTCTTCCTATGCTTGGATAGTTTTCTGGGTAGCCGTGGCAGTGTAAACCAGACAGGAGGCTATGCTCCCTGATGGAGTATCTAATTGGAACACCATTTACCACAAACCAAGCTTGTCGACCTTTTCCCGTATGCAAAGTACGAAGTAGCAACATCCACAATCCCATTACCTTTCTTTTTTCGGAACATTCCATGTGGAATAAATGCTTGAACTGAGGGTGATTGTTAAACCAATTCTTCTCTGACTCATCAAAAGATTCGATCGTCTTCAGAAAATCGTGTTGGTGGCACCTTGAGGAGAGCTTGCAACCCTTCTCATAGTCACTCGGCTTGAAGAAAAAACCAACAGGTCTGTCAGCTTCTACAGCCGTATCGTCCCCCTCAACCTGAAAACACAAATAAAGTACACAAAATCACTTAGTTGTACTAGTTATACTAATTAAACTAAAAATAATATTATTAGTTATACCAGTTAGACTACGTATAAGAAGCGTAGTTATACGAGTTAGAAAAATTATACATCAATAAAAACCATTTACGTAAACAATACTCACTTGTCCTAGTTAAACCAAAATAAACTAAATGAGTTACACTAATAATAATTCTCTAGTTGTACCAGTCAGACTAAATATAAGATGTCTAGTTGTACTAGTTATACATTAATAAAACCATCTTATTAAATCGTTTTTAATCACTTAATTGTACTAGTAATACGATCAGTTGTACTAGTTGTACAACTTACACTGAATTTGTTTTTCAATATATTATTACAAGTTCTACGACTCACTCTTTTAGTTATACTAGTTATGCGATACTCAGTTATATTAGTTGCACTAGTTACACTCTTAATAGTTATACGAGTTTGATTAGTTATAATAACCGTGGTTGTACTAGTTATACTAGTTCCACATATTCTGTTTTACAACATATTATTATCAGTTGCACTAGTTTCACTCTTTTAATTTTACTGGTTACACTAGTTATACTATCAGAAAAACTATTTCAAATTCACAAGTTTACCGTTCTTTGCACGTCATTGTTAATCGCAGCCTCAGGTGTGCGTAAATCTATGTTGTTAGACCCAACCTCCTCATCAGCGTCTGCACGATGTGAATGACTCTTTGTGGAAGAGTTTGAAAGTGAAAGTGAGGTTACTAGAGGTTGCACTGGATTTTCGACCTCATTAGTTGCCTGATTAGGTGATTTTTGGGGCTGGCTCAAAAGCTCTCTGCTTGCTGGAGAAGGTGCTGCTGGGGAAAGACCGCCTTGATGGTCTGGTGGAGATTCTGTTTCTGTAGGTTTCGTTTCTGTCTCGGGGTACCGAGACCGCTTCATTTGATTCGACGAGGATCCACCGTTGTCACCACCGTTGTCACCACCATCTCGCTTCCTCTTCTTCGCCGCGATTTCACTCTTCTTCTTCGCCGCTGCCGTAAGTCGCTTCTTCTTCGCGGCGTCTCTCTTCTTCTTCGCCGCTGCTTCTCTTTTTTTCACAGCCGCAACATTCTTTTTCTTCTCCACCGCAATTTTCTTTTTCTTCGACGGTGACTCGTTCTTCTTCTTCTTCTCTGTCGTTTCTTCTTTCTTTTTTATGGATTGTCGCGTTTTTGGCGACATTTTTGTTGATGTGAAAAAGATGATTGAAGATCGTGGGGGGGGGGGGAGAGAAGGGAGGAGATGGACTCGAAAGAAAATGGGAAATGGGGATACACTTTCGGAATTGGGGATTTAGGGTTATTAAAACATGGGTCGGGTCGGGTTGGACGGGTCTGGTTAATGGGGGCGGGTCCGGGGCGGGGGATTTAGTAAATAGTTAGAACTTTTGTAGGTTTTAAGTCTTTTCCCTTTTTTTCAATTTATTTTTTTTATTTTTAGATTTGTTTTAATAGATAGGTCCATTCCAGATTTTTTCTGAACCATCTAGTCCATTTCAACATTTGATTCAGCTTTAGGGTTCGTCTCTCTTCTTTGTTCTATGGCGACTTTTGATCTTCATCCCTATCTCTGAAACGGTCCGAGTTATGGCCTCTTCGTGATTAATCCTATTAATTCAAATACGGTGAGGTCTTCAATGCGTGGTTTACATCGTGAAGTCGGTATAAATAGGTCTGTATTCCTCCCCTTAAACCATTTTCTCTTCATATCTCTTTTAGTATATTTATTCTCTTGATATGGCTAAATCGAGATTGTTTTTCACTGATTTGAAGTCCGGTAGGTGTTCCTCCGTTGTCGAGGTTAGGTTGCTGCGGTTCTGGGAGGCCAGAAATGTCAGGCGTGGTGGGAAACTCATTGGGTTGATATGCTCATGGTGGAGGTAATGTAAGTTAATTATTAGCCATCTATTTAGTCCGCATTTAGTCGTAGAACCCTAAATCTCTCTCACCAGTATCCGATAATGACTAAGCAACAACTCCATTTTTCTGACCTCAAGGCAGACAAGGCTCCTTCGCATCTGGGAAGCTCCCAATGTCAAGAAAGATGGAGAGTTGATGGATGTCGATCTGGTCGTGCTACTGGGTAATTTAGTTTCTCAATTCTTGATTCCTATATTACTTGATGTTGTATTTTGAGATTGAATCTTTGTTTTGATATTGTTTTGGTTCAAATGATTCATTACCCATTATCTTTCTCCTTTGTCTCCGGTCTTACAATGCTACTTCTTTCTCAGTGTTTATTTAGTTGATTTTGCTAATATTTTAATGTTCAGGTTGTTGTGGTTTCTCAGTGATACTGAAAGTAATTATTATAGATCTCTGATAAGTCATCCAGGACTCGAGGGGTTTCCGATGGTTTCTATTTTCTCCGTCTGAGAGATGTACTTTTTTTTTGTTCAATCAACTCTGATCCAGGAGTCAGTCAGCGTGAAAGCAGAGACCTTATTCTGATGGAGTTTTCTGCTTCTGCAATTACGACCAGCTCATGTTGATGGCCACTCAATCCTGAATTCCTTGACACTGTCAGAACTTAATTCCTATGTTTTCAACTTCCAACTGCAGTAAAATTGTAAGTCATTCTCTTCCATTACATATTTTCTTGCTTATATTTTACTAACTCATACATGTTCTTTAAATAAGGTACTATGTTGAGATGAATGTCTCGGATACATGACATACGTCTGACTCTGATGTGTTCGTTCTTCTCATAAAGACAAGGAATTTCACATCCAATTTATACCTCTCAAGGGTCACAAAACTTGAGGGTTTGTGATAGGAAAGAGTGTGCTAGAAGAAGCTATTGGATTGGAAAAATGAAACAAAGGGAGATAGAACCAATGAGGAGAGTCAAATTAATGGAATAGTTTTGTGGTGACGAAGCCAGGACAGACTGCTCTCTTGACCAAATTGTGATACACAACAAACGTAAGATTCTGATAATTCTCATGTACTAAATTTTTTGTCGTCAGGGAGAATGCTTTTCATTACTCTTCACAATGACTTCGCTGGGAAGGATCGTGTAACCCTCAAATTAATATACTTTCCTAATTGCAGGCTTGAGATTACTTTCCATTATAAGCATACCAATAATAGTTTGAAGCAATTTATTATAATTACTACATCTGATGCATTCTCTTCAGTTGTTTCGTGCAGAATATTATGTCAGATGATCAGAAAAACACCAGCTCACATTTGAGAACTGATACAGAGAGAAGTGTCTCACCAATGCATTTTTGGAGGCTCTCATTCTGCACATCTTAACCTTGGCGACTGGTATTATTCCTCAGCTCCTGCAACTATATTTGTATTGGAGTATATTAATATCAGTCTTCATCCCAAGAATGTCTTTTGTTCAAGAAATGTTCTTAGTAATCTTTGCTTCTCTTTTATCTCTTAAGATTACTTTGTTTTATGAATGTTTTTCTATTTTTTATAGTGAAAGCGATAAGCACAAGGTGTGAAATGTGGTTTAGATGACATGTATTTAGATGCTATTAAACTCCATTGTAATTTTATTTTACAATACAATGAAACAGATTTAGTGTCACTTTTTAGTATTATAGCAAATGTTACTTGAAAACACAGGTGGTGAATATTATAGAACTTTATCACGAAAATGTGAATTCGTCAATGTTTCATTCAAAATTGTACGTCTTCATGTTAGAAGTGATTACACTACATATGTATTGGCATATAAAAAATGATTAATATATTAGAAACTAGAACTAACTTGCAATTTTTAATTGTTTAAAAACTCTTAATCTGTTTTAGTTTTTTCCCAACAATTATTGAGTAATTTGTTATTCATCTGATATACTGTAATGATATGGGCCCAATCCTAATTTAAACCCAATGCCAAGATTCCTTTGTCAACAAGTTTTTGGTCAAGTTAAATAATCCTTCTACAGAGAGGATAAATAATCCTTTTACAAAGAGGATTAAGTCTAAGTTGTGACTATATAAGGAGAGCTTTTGCAGCAAGAAAATATCATCCCATTAGAAAAAGAGACAAGAGCAATAAGAGAGATAAAAGAGATCAAAGAGTGATTAGCAAATAAATAGGGTTTTTGTTTGTGGTTTTATCTTGTGATCTTTATTTTGTTCTTGTGAAACCTTATTCTTTTAAGAGTGAATAAAAGAGAGGTTTTGGTATCAAGTTGATTCCAAGTTCTATAGCACAAAATTGAGGTTAAATCCTAACATATACCAAACACGTCATACAAGAAATTTTTACGCAAGGACTCTTGGCTAATTTTTTTTAACGACTATTGGCTACATTTGTTTATATATATATATGTATGTGTATGTAGATTTTTTTTACTGGAAATAAAAAAATGAAAATAATGTTTTTGGATCATAATGTTAGACTGAAAATATATTCCAAATTCACTTAAATCATTAAACAGATGCATTCATACTTAATATTGTAACAAAAATTAAAAAGTCAAAGATTAAGTTAAAAATATATAAAATTGTATTTTTAATAACAATGTAATATCGTGATTCATATATTTTTTAAATAGTAGTTGTAAAACAAAATATTATTTTTCTTTGAGTGCAATTGAATAATAGTTAATAATAAAAAATAAATTAACTGTGGATATATATTGAGAATATCTTGATTATGTTCTTACATAGTTTTAATCCAAAACTACATTTTATGTATAGTTAGATTGTAATATATTGGGTTTTCATTGTTTTAAAAAATAATATAGTAAATATCAATAGTTTATAGAAATTTTAGTGTATTTAACTAATAGAACAATTTAAAAATTGTTTTATTATTCTTTATGATTTTTTTTGAATAAGAGATATAATATAGTTTGCTTAAACAATGAGTATTTATATTGTAGGATCCCTTATATTAGACTTACCTGTTAAAATTATAATAAATCTATTATAGTCGTAAGAAAATATGTTATAAACAGTAAATGACATATAAGCAAAGTAATAAAAGAATATATGATCTAAATAATATATATAACAAATTGAAATATATAATCCGCGCGTAGCGCGGACCAACCCTAGTCTATTACTATAAAGACAAGTTTCTTTCCTCAAGAGTCTTCCACGTCACTAATTAATCTCTTCCCAGTACAACACGTGGCTGATTTGTTTTCCTTCCTTTTCGTTTGGGCTTAACCGCTTACACGTTTATTTCATGTTCCACGTCACTAATTAATCTCTTCCCAGTACAACACGTGGCTGATTTGTTTTCCTTCCTTTTCATTTGGGCTTAACCGCTTACACGTTTATTTCATGTGTTATATATTTTTTTGATTACACTGTTGGCCACTTTCTCACCATTGTGTCTGATGTCTTTACTTTTCTCTCAGTTTACGAAATGCCGCCGACACTCTCGAGTTGACCTTCAATTGATGCCTTATATAATTTGGTGAGGTGACTTAATTAATTTTGAATTTATCAATCTTGAATTTCCCATGCTTTGAAGGAATACCTTTAATTTATCAATCGAAGTGAAACACTGCTTTATATATATTGTTGAGGTTATTGTCGAAGTGTAAAAGTGGAAGTGAAAATGGAATAACGAGCTCTAACATGGTTTTGTGTGAAAAGTATAAACCCTTGCTTTATTCATATGCACATTAAGCTCTATATATACACGTTCACAGGAAACCTACTTCCCATATATGCTATTACAGAGAATAGGAAAACTAATATATGTAAATAACTCAGCGTATCCACAATACTCCCCCTCAAGATGGAGCATGAAGATCACGAATGGCCATCTTGCGAAGAAGATACTGAAACTGATCACGTCCTAGAGCTTTTGTGAAGAGATCTGCTGGCTGCTCTGTTGTGTGTATCTTCCTAGTAGCAATGACACCAGCTTGAATCTCATCTCGAATATAATGACAATCTGTCTCAATATGTCTGGTGCGTTCATGGAAGACTAGATTTGACGCGATATGAAGTGCAGCTTGATTGTCACAATGAAGTAACACCGAATCATTTTGTGGAGCCCCAAGAAAATCCAACAACTCTCGAATCCACTTGATTTCTGAAACAGTATATGACATAGATCGGTATTCTGCTTCGGCTGATGAACGCGAGACTATCTCCTGCTTTTTCGTCTTCCAAGATATAGGGGATCCTCCAAGAAACAATATATAGCATGTTAAAGAACGACAAGTCAGGGGACACGCTGCCCAATCTGAATCACAATATGCAGTAAGATGTAAGTCAACATTGGCGCTGAACACAATGCCTTGTCCTGGTGACCCTTTCAGATATCGAACAACCCGCATTGCCGCCTCCCAATGTTTTTGTCGTGGAGTCTGCATAAACTATGCAAGAACATGAACCACATAGGACAGGTCAGGACGGGTAATCATAAGATAAATAAGACGTCCTACAATCCTTCGATATCGTTCTGGATTTGAATACTGGCGATCCTTCACTAGAGGAAGGCGGTGATGTTGTTCAATTGGAGTCATAGCCGGCTTGCACCCCAATAATCCACATTCACTTACGATATCAAGAGCATATTTTCTCTGTGAGAGATATATACCTTCTTTTTCTCGAGATACCTCTAACCCAAGGAAGTACTTCATGGGACCTAAGTCCTTCATATGAAAACACTTTCCTAAGTATTCTTTGAAACATTCAATCATCTTGAGATCATTGCCTCCAATAACCAAGTCGTCCACGTACACAAGAACATAGACCACTGCTCCTTCAGTAAGACAAGCAAACAAAGAGTAGTCCTTGTACGATTGTTTAAATCCAAACTGGACTAGTGCTGACTGAAGCTTTGCAAACCAACAACGTGGAGCTTGCTTAAGACCATAAATAGACTTGTTTAACCGACATACCTTGGTTGGATCCTTTGTTACAAATCCTGGAGGCAGTTTCATATAAACTTCTTCTTCCAAATCACCATGTAAAAATGCATTATGAACATCCATCTGATGAAGTGTCCATCTCCTCGCAGCCGCAACCTTAAGTAGAGTTCTCACTGTTGTCATTTTTACAACGGGGGCAAATGTTTCTCCAAAGTCAACACCTTCAACTTGAGTATTTCCCATTGCCACCAATCGAGATTTATACCTCTCGACAGTACCATCAGCATTGTATTTTATCTTATATACCCATCTAGAACCGATGGCCTTCTTGCCTGGAGGAAGAGACGTAATGTCCCATGTCCGAGTAACCTCCATTGCACCTATTTCAGACCCCATGGAATTTCGCCATCGCTCATCTTCCATTGCTTCACGAAAACTAGAAGGTTCACGTGTAGATGTTACTGCCGCCATAAATGCTCTATGAGGCAAAGAAAAACGTGCACAAGAGTCATAATCACTGATAGGATAATGTGAGCTCTTGTTAACCTTTGGAAGAGGCCGAGGTTTGTCGGCGCATTTCAGTGAGTATGTCACATAGTTTTTCAGTAACACACTCGGGTTCTTAGGTCTATGTCCACGCCCCAATAACTCTGGTTCAGCTTCTGGAGGTGTTGGTTCTGATTCAAAAATCCTTATTGAGCTATCAACCTTTTCCACGGGAGGTGTAATCATATTCATATTTTTTGTTTCTGTTTCTGTGGTAGTAACTTTTTCAGCTATCACATCAGCAATCCCTTCCTCATCAATAATTGCTTCCTCATTGACAAGGATTGGGACAGCAGGAGAGCCATCATCGTCATCACTCCCCCTTGCCACAATACTCGTAACACCATTATCATTACTACCTTGCGGAGAAGTCCAAGTATCATCATCACTATCAAACCTGTCCAGCGAAGAGAGAGGTTGAACATGTACACTGTCGTCACTTGTTTCCACATCCATAAGAAATGGAAATTTTGATTCTTGAAACACAACATCTCGAGACACAAAATATTCCTGCGTGTCAAGATCATATACCTGCCACCCTTTCTTCCCAAATGGATAACCCAAAAATACACAGCGTCTACTCCGATTCCCAAACTTGTCTCTCACCCGTGGGTTATTATGAACAAAACACAAACATCCAAACGTACGGACATGTTTGTATTCTGGTTTTGTTCCAAACAGTAGCTCATGTGGTGTCTTTCCTTGAAGAATGGCAGACGGAGTGCGATTTATCAAGAAGGCTGCAGTCATTACACTATCTCCCCAAAAATTTTTCGGTAATCCAGCTTGAAACAATAAGGCACGAGCAACATTCAGAATATGTCTATGTTTCCTCTCAACTCGTCCATTTTGTTGAGGTGTGTTGACACAAGAAGTCTTATGAATGATACCTTCTTGCGCAAAATAAGAACGGAGACATGTAAATTCAGTCCCATTGTCACTTCGGACAGTTCGTATCTTCTTTCCGAATTGTCTTTCAACTAAGGATGCAAAAATTTTCAACTTTTGAGCTACCTCACTTTTGGCAACAAGTAAGTAGACCCAAATTGCCCTTGAAAAATCGTCTACAATGGTCAAAAAAAAGACCGAACCGCATGTAGAAGGAACTTTATAAGGTCCCCAAACATCACAATGAATCATGAAAAAAATTTCATCGGCTTTATTGATACTGTCTGGAAATGAATGACGAGTCTGTTTGGCTCGAAAACAGATATCACAATCATCATCCTTATTACTACTACTACTCAAATCTCCAAAACCAGAAAACAAAGATAACGAAGACTTGGAAGGGTGCCCAAGGCGACGATGCCACAATTCGCTGTTACTTGTGCAAGTGACGTGATTAGCTTGGACAGAAACAAAACCGCGATACACGTACACTCCATCACACTCCTCACCCGCACCAATCAGAGTCTTCGTTGCACGGTCCTGTAACACATAGAATGTATCGGTAAAGAGGGCAATACACTTGCGAGATTTCAAGAGCTTTGCTACAGACAAAAGTGTGCAGGTCATCTTCGGTATGTATAACACATCATACAATATCACACTTCCACCTAAGTGCAAGTCTCCTATTTTGACAGCAAAAGCAGATTCTCCATTCGGCAAATCCACAGCACACGGTTCTATGTCTCTTATATTTGTTAACAGCTTAATGGTGCTCGTAATGTGATGTGAAGCACCCGAGTCAATCAAAATATCAGAGTGAGAAGTCTTACCAGACGAACGCTCAGTGCCTACCTTCTGAGCATGGAACAATGATGTTAAAGCCCTCCATTGTTCATCTGTGATTCCTGCTAATGCATCTCGATCATGATCACGAGTTCCTCCGTCACTCGTTTCTCCCTTGTTCAATCCCACATCATTAACCCGAGGAGCACTGCCACGACCGCGGTTGTTGGAGCCTTTCCCACGTCCTCCACCACGACCAGTGGTTCCGTATTTCTCTGTGTGCCACTCTGGATAACCGTGTTTTTGAAAGCAATCAGCAACTTCATGCCCATTTTTTCCACAATGTGAGCAGATGATTGATCTATCTCTCCCACGCATAGCAGCTACTTTTGGAGTTTGAACAGAGAATCCCACTGCCGCTGCTCTTTCTTCTTTTCCACGAACAATGGAGATGTGTCTCTCCTCACTGACAATCTTCTGATACACTTGGTTAAGACTTGGAAGAGGATCCATGGCAATGATATTACTCCTCCGGTTCTCAAACAAGGCATCATCAAGTCCCATCAAGAACTGGTGAATTTGTTCCTTCTCTCGCTTTCTCTGTTGAATCCCAACAGATTCTCCACACTTGCAAGCTTCAAGAGGCTCATGATCAAAGAGCTCATCCCACATCTTGCTCAGACGACTGTAGTAGTCAAGTACTGAGTCACCATTTTGTTTACAGACAGCCAAGTCTGTTTTTAATTGATAAACACGTGGTTCATTCGCAACTGAAAACCTTGTCCTCAACTCTTCCCATAGAGTATGATCAGCGTCAAAAATAAACGTCACACTGGATCGCACCTTGGGATCAATGGAGGTACGAATCCATCCCACTATCATCGAGTTCACAGTCATCCATGTCTCAATATCTTTTGGATTTCCCGTTGGCTTCTTCAGTATACCATCGATAAAACCCGTCTTCCTCTTCGCTTGAAGAGCATTCCTCATCTCTGTTGCCCACTCAGAATAATTATCACCTCTGAGTTGAACAGCACAAATACATGCTCCTGGATTATCCCCAGCATGTAGATCGTATGGTGAAGTCGTTGCCGCACTTCGTACTGCTTTTGCTAATTGTCTCTCATTCCAGATTTCTCACCCTCACCAGACATCGTAACAATGAAGATGGTGATTCAAAGTAAGAAGAGATTAACAAACAGACGCAAAAGAACAGAAAAAATAAATTCAGAGTTTTGTCAACAGGAGGTGAACGGCACCCTTGCTTTATTCATATGCACATTAAGCTCTATATATACACGTTCACAGGAAACCTACTTCCCATATATGCTATTACAGAGAATAGGAAAACTAATATATGTAAATAACTCAGCGTATCCACAATATTTTGGGAAAAACGTCTAAGATAACAATAGCTAAATGTTTTATGCAGTTTCTGATCATCACATGAACACGCTGCTGCCTGTCAAAGAGCAGCCGGAGATAAAGCCATTGTTTCTTAGACTTACGCAAATATCTTTCTCGGTAACTCGGTGGCTACGGAAATGTGTTTCCGCTTGATTCAGAGGTTTAAGTCTGCGATGACTCGGTTACGATCGAGCTAAGAGATAGCGGTGGATTATTGACTAATCACACGCCCGAGAAACAGTATAAGCTATAGGCGATCCGTGTCGCTGGGCCAGTAATGCTGGTGGTATCTTTTCTTACGCAAGGAAGATGGTAATGCTTCCATCTCCATTAACAACTTAACTCTCTTCACATTCACAGTTATGTTTTCTTGACTTTGTTGATGTTGGTTATTTATCTAATCAAATCTATCTCTCTTTCAAGGATTGAGAAGATGCCTACATTTTCTCATGTCACAGCGTCTGCTCAAACTTTCATTCTATTTATCCACAGAAGTATGCTTTTTATGTACTCATTATCTTCTATGTCTCAACTATATTTCTTAAGTTGATAATCGTTCCTGTCTTTGTATTCAACCAATTTTGTTGGTTGGCGGGCTTTTTGTACTATATTTCCCTAACATCGATTTGGATGATCTTTTTATCTATTTTTTTCTTCATGGATATCACTTACACAGTTCAGAAATAACATATTTGGCTATAACAAGTTTTGAGGGATCTTTGAAAAGTTGAATCAATCACAACACTTGCTGAAAAGTGTGATGCAGATTGGGAAGTGCAGAGTAAACTGGTAGAACAAATCAAAATTATTGTAATTGATTTTCGCATATAAGAGTTAAGTTAAAAACATGAGAAAAGTTAGCCAGGGATCTCGCACGAGACATAAATTACAAGTGCTTGCATCTATGTTTATCATAATAACTATAGAAGACTTAGATGGATGATGGCCTTAATGAGAAAACACCCTGAAACACCTACAGTTTCAGCATAAAGAAAAGTAGTTAAATAAGAAGGTTTTTAAGTGTTACAAAAAAAATTAATAAGAAGGTTTTTAAATTTCAAAACAGTGCAAAGGCTTTTTCAGGACCAGATGAGCAAGACTGTGAAACCATTAATTCTAAAATGACCTTAAACCAAACACTAGCATCCACCTGAATGCCATGGAATTGGCTTATGAAAAATAGAAGATAGCGCAGTTAACAACAAAGGAGAAAAAAGAGAAGCCAAAGACGAAATAACTTAATTAAGAAAGAAAACGAGTATAGAAAATGAAAGATCGTGTCACTCTAATGAGCACCATCGATTGTAAGAAATAGCAAGACCAAAAAAATGGAACGTGTAAGAACAAAAGAAAGCATGCAAGAGTAAGAACTGTTCTTATTGCTCAAAAACAAGGATTGTTCTTAACACCGTCGTATTAGAGTCATAAAATAAAATATTTTGTATTCTTAAATATCATCCAATATTTTATCTTTTTCATTAAGCTTTTCTTAAGACTTTTTAACACTTCTAACAGTCATTACATTTTTAGGCTGGTTAGAGGATGATTATCCCAAAAATCCAAATGGGGTTTATATATATATGATATTTTTTTAGAAAAATTTTAAAACGAACCAATCGCGAGTCGTCACGTGTCAGTGAGGCCCGCAAACAGTGCAAAAAAAATAGCAAAATGGGTTATTAATTAGGGTGTTTAAGAAACTTGGTTTTGGTTTTTAGTGGTGCACTTAAAACCCCCTAAAAACTCTCTTAAGAGCCCCCATTAATGGTACTCTTACCGAGCTTATTTTTTCTGTATGTGCAACATATCAACAATCTTTCTACATTTTTCTGATTTTTTTTTGCCAATTTTATATTATCTGCAAATTAAAGAACCATGAAGGTAACTGTCATTTTAATTGAAAAAAAAATGTTTATTAAAAAAATCCGATCTCAGAATTTTATTTATTATTTGTTTGTTTATTATATTGTTTTCAATCTACAATAAATTTTTTAATGCTTTATAAAATCATATAAAATAGTTTTTATTATAACTTCCCGTCCGTAGGGCGGGCCAACCCTAGTGATTTATGAATGTTCTTTTCAGTGGTTTTTTCATGGGATCAAATGGAATGACCCACTCCACACATTTATAGTCCATATTTTCTTCATCTAGTGACAACCTTCTATGTCATATATGGTAGTCGTGATACTGTGTAGGATGTTGTATATGGTAGTCGTGATACTGTGTAGGATGTTGTGAGAGAATGAGATTGGAACTCAAGAGATTCAACGAGTATTCAGATATGCTTGCCAAATAAGAAGATTACTTACCTCATTCTTGTGGCTTAGAGAGGTGGCTCTTGAACAAGTCATCTTTCATTAAGGGAGTTCATTTCTCCTCTCCCTTTAAAGTATTGTATATAGGAGGAAAACCGTTTTATAACCTTATACATATGAGATGTTTTTTTCCGATTTGTCACAGGGTTTTGTTGATGTAAGATGTCCGCCCTGAAGCAGTCGATGACGTAGTTGTTGAAGCAGACGTCGTGGTAAGTGGTGAAGACCATGTGGAGTCAAGATGCTGAGCTGGAGTCGTGTAGACTTGGAGAGCAAGGGAGTATCTTGAAGAAAAAGGAAATAGGAATAAACTTGAGGAGCAAGTTTATGACTTAAAGAAAGAGGAATAAGTGCATTCCAAGAAAAGGAAAGTTGCACTTATTGTTATGGAAGATGTCCATATCATGTTGCCTTGGAGACTAGGGTTTCGGGAACGTGGAGACTAATATAAGATAGCTATGGGGTCGTCTGTAGAAGGACAGAGACACGGAGGCTGATCTTATAGAAAGAGAGAGAAGCTCTTGGAGGTGTTCTTGGGTCGTGTTGAAGCAGTGGCTGAAGTACTTGACAGAAGAGAGACATAAGCGAATAGCTTAGGAATCTTTCAGTAGCGTGTGTTAGGGTGTTAACACTAGACGTGTAAAAGCTGAATAAGCAAGCATTGTAAAGATTGTTTAAAGGATTCTAATAAAAGCTTGGGGTTTGCTTGTGTAATTTGTCTCTCGGTTTACCTTATGTATTACTTACTGTGGTGTCATCTTTGCACTAACAAGTGGTATCAGAGCGGGTCATCTAAGTTACTGGTGTGATCTTAGATGTGAAGATGGACACGGTTGTTTTTGTTCAGAAGGCAATCATGTTGAATGTGGACCAGTATGGTCATTGGAAGGCTCGCATGAAGCAGTTGATTCGAGGAATCAATGAAGATGCGTGGACAGCTGTGGAGAATGGTTGGGAGGAGCCTACCATAGTCACAACAGATGAGAAGAAGCTAAATCCAAAAGAGGATTGGTCTGAGGCAGAACGCAATGCATCAAAGTTTAATGCAAAGGCGTTGTCGACAATCTTTGGAGCTGTTGAAGTAGAGCAGTTTCAACTGATTCAGGGGAGTACTTCGGCTAAAGAGGCGTGGGAGATCCTTCTGAATTCGTTTGAAGGAGATGACAGTGTCAAGAGGACACGTTTGGATCATCTTAGGTCGTAGTTTGAGAATCTCAGGTGGTCTGATAATGATTATGTGGCGAGCTTCAGTGCCAAACTCAGTTCTATGGCGCATGAAGCATGTGTACTTGGAAAGAAGTAAAAGGAGAAGAAGCTAGTGAAGAAGTTATTGCGCTGTCTTCCATTGAGGTTTGGAGCTCACAAGGCAGTCCTGAGTATTAGTGCAAACACGGATGAGCTCAAGTTTGACAAACTAGTGGGCATGCTGAAGGCATAAGAGATGGAGACAGGCAATAGCTCGGTAGTCTCTACATCAAGTGGTGCACCAAAGAGTATAGCGCTTGTGGCTGGCGAAGAAGGTGATAAATTTCACAAGGTTGATGATGTTGTGGAGTGGCTGGTTAGAAATTTCTGCAGGTTCATGAGTCATTCTAATAGGAGGATGCCTCAAGCTGTGAAGCAGTATGGTGGTCATAACAGAAGAAGAGAAGGTCTCAAGTGTTACGAGCGTGAAGGAGTTTGTCATGTGAGGGCTGACTGCCCTACAACACAACGAAAGGAGCTCAAGTGCTCTGAGTGTAGAGGTATTGGACACACACGGCGTGAATGTCCAAACGCAAAGAAGGGTAAAGGCATTCCATTGTAGTCGTCTGATGAGTCAGAGTCCGAGGATGATGGAAAGGTGCTGAAGAATATGGTTGCATTTGGTGCACACAAGAAATGATCTAGTAAATCCTCTGATTCAGATATCAGTACAGGTGATGAGGAGTATCACGTGCTGCTTAACAAGTGGTTGAGGGTCAAGGATTAGAATCTGAGATTGGAGGATATGGCTCAGAAGCAGAATGAGCTGCTTGAAGAACTTCGTGAAGAACTTGCGGCTGTGAATGAGAAGATGAGTCTCTTGAGCAGGTGGTTAGCAAGCTTAGGAAAGTTAAGAAGAAGGGGCTATCACACTTCTTGCATGCGAGCACATCAAAAAGTGGAGACAAAGAAGCTTGTCAGGAAGTACGTCAGGACGTGCGACAAGGAGTACGACATGAAGTTCTACAGCGCGTGGCTGTGAGTAACAAGCCGAAATTGGTACATCAGTGCAGCAACATGAAGGTCAGACATGAGGTTCTGAAGCATGGTTGTGTAGCTGGTACAAGTAAGGAGACTGATCGGTGCATCAGTAACTGGGCCATGCCTAGCAAGAAGCAACATCGGATGTGTTGTTGGTTCTGTGGGAAGGTTGGACACAAGAAAGTGGAGTGTTTTGCTCGTGAGAAGAGCAGAAACATGGCCAAGAAGGTGAACAAGGCGTTCACTAAACCCAAAAGGGTTGATGAGATGTTTGTAACCAAGAGTGGCTCACTTGATGAGGTCAAGGAAGAAACATCAGAAGATGGATGCAGCTCTGATAGGAGTGACCTTGAGGAAGGTCAAGGAACATCAAGTCTGGAGCTAGGACACGGAGTTGTCCATAGCACAAAGGGGAAGGAGATCGAAGCGCGTCAGGAAGTGATGCGAGATGATCTTCAGGAGGGTGATAGTGAAATCACTCCAAGAAAATAGCAACGAGTGCAGAGGGCACTCGGTGTGGATGAGGAGTGGCTCATGGTCAAGGAGACGACGCATGAAGAGAGCTAGGTCCTCATCAGAAGTGGGTCGGAAGGTAGTTCGACAGGTGCGTCAAAGCCTGATGCAGTACTCATGAAGAAGCAGACGGTTGGGCCTGTAAGGCTTGACATCTAAGTATCTTTGTTTTAGCTTAGTATGAAATCAAGCAGGGGGAGAATGGTGACGTTCTGGTCCAAGGAGTGCATATCTCATAGGGGAGAAGAGCATGGTGATGGATGTCCTGAAGTAGATGGTGCTATCTCATGGGGGAGAAAAGCATGTTGTGGTGCACATCTCGTGGGGGAGAAAAGCATATTTAGCATTGAAGTTTCCAGGTGGGGAACGTGGTTGTTGAACCAGAAGAATGTTGTGCTTGATCGGCACACAAAGCTAAAAGGGGGAGATTGTTGATGTAAGATGTCCGCCCTGAAGCAGTCGATGACGTAGTTGCTGAAGCAGACGTCGTGGTAAGTGGTGAAGACCATGTGGAGTCAAGATGCTGAGCTGGAGTCATGTAGACTTGGAGAGCAAAGGAGTATCTTGAAGAAAAAGGAAATAGGAATAAACTTGAGGAGCAAGTTTATGATTTAAAGAAAGAGGAATAAGTGCATTCCAAGAAAAGGAAAGTTGCACTTATTGTTATGGAAGATGTCCATATCATGTTGCCTTGGAAACTAGGGTTTCGGGAAAGTGGAGACTAAAGATAGCTATGGGGTCGTCTGTAGAAGGATGGAGACACGGAGGCTGATCTTATAGAAAGAGAGAGAAGCTCTTGGAGGTGTTTTTGGGTCGTGCTGAAGCAGTGGCTGAAGTACTTGACGAAGGAGAGACATAAGCGAATAGCTTAGGAATCTTTCGGTATCGTGTGTTAGGGTGTTAACACTAGACGTGTAAAAGCTGAATAAGCAAGTCTTATAAAGATTGTTTAAAGGAGATTCTAATAAAAGCTTGGTGTTTGCTTGTGTAATTTGTCTCTCGATTTACCTTCTGTATTACTTACTGTGGTGTCATCTTTGCACTAACAGGTTTATCATTAGTATGAGAGTTGGTAGTCAAATTTGAAGGATTATTAACCTCTTTTGTGTGTATACATCACTGGCAGAGCTAGGTAAGGGCTAGAGGTAACACTTTATTTTATTTTATTTTCTATGCTAGGTTTGTTAATGTATAATCACATTAGAATTTCAAAGATTGAGTTTCGGTATATGCAATTTATTTGGTAATTTGTTAACAAGCGATCTAAATATCTTTAACATTAGTCAAAAAGCATTCCAAACCTAGATCATACAGTGTGGTGGTCATTTGTAGAAACTCAACTTGTAGCACTAATTGTATTTCTAACCGAACAGACAAGATGAATTGAAAAGACATGTCAAAAAATGATTTGGTTAACTCATATTCAGTTGACCCTCTTGTTTAAGGTTTAAATCTTAATCTTTGCTCCTCCTTTTAACATTATTAGATAGTTATAGTATTGACTCCAGTAAAAAGAATCAACACCAGTGGTATGTATCTATTACGATCTTTTTAATTTGAGGCGTGGTATATCTGACTATCTATGGTATCAGTTGTTGCATATGTATTTTCATCCTACAAATTAAATGATATTTAGATATAGTTCATAATAATGTATCAGTATCATTACTGTAACTAGTGTAGAATCATCTCCATCAACATAGATGGAGGTGGACTCTATCATGACATGGTGCTCTCTCCATACTTTTGGTGCATCATAACACAAAAATAAACATTCCATAGATAAACATATAAAATAGTAATAAAGATCTAGAAATTTTACTAATGAGTTGGGGAGGAGGAAACTTTCCATATTTAGAAATGAATTGTATTAAAAAGTAGTGCTTTTTTAGGGTTGCTTAGATATAATTATTGCTTGGAATCAAAATTTCCATATCCATAGGGTCCCAAAACAATCATTACCCACTTCTACTTTTTTGCCACCATTTATGCTAATAAAAATAACAATAGCAAATTTATAATAATTAATAGATTCACTAGAATAATAAAAGACTAACAAACAATAACATGTCTGTGAAAATAAATTTATTTGGGTGATAATATAGACTTTTAAAATAAAGTGAATAAACTCCAAACTAATGCTCGGCATTTTATCCGTTAAATTTGATTCGATTTGTTATTCGTTTCGATTCGATCCGTAAAATTCGGATATCCGTAAATCGTCGAGCCGAATATCCGATCCGATTCGACATTATAAAAATAGATGTATATCTATAAATAAATATAGATTTTTATATGTATAATTTTATAAATTATTATTTTATCATATTATTTTATTAATTTTATTTAGAATTTACTTATAAAATATTTATAAAAACAAAAAAAAATCAAAAAAAATTGTGTGTTTATAAGAAAATTTAATTAATTTTATAAATTTATGAAACATATAGTTTCATTTATTTTTATTTTCATTTATATCATGCAAAAATATTTTTTTTGAAAACAAATTTTATAGTTTTTCTTAATTTATTTTTATTAAACAAAACATATGAGATATCCGTAAATATTCGCAAATATCTCAAAAAATTCCGGATATCTATATTTTTCAAAGCAAAGCAAATAAAAAAATTAGATATTCGTAAGATACGAAACAAATCACAAATAATGAAAATTATAGAGATATTCGATCCGTGTCTACTCATACTCCAAACAACTATTCACCACACTGAGAAGGCAAAAGACCAAATACGAGTAAGATTCCTACACGTTTCAGCTTCTTATTGGTCACCAGTCAACGTGGGCGTCAGCTCAATTAAGTGAATAAGGTTTAAAAATTTTAAATGGGATATTTATTTAATTTATTCTAAAAAAATGGAAACAAAATATCTAAAAAAATCTTAAAGAGGAAAAAGCTTACCCCCTTAAAATGGCAGGTTGTGTCTGAGGTAGTAGCAAGCACACACTTGTCGTCTCTCTCCCGCAACTCTTCTCTCTCGTGTTTCCGCAGTCACCAATATCATTAGGTAAACAGTTTTTTTAGATCTGTCTATATCTGATCTTCCCTTGAACTCTTTATCTTCTTTTTTTTTTTTGTCTTTTGTCCGATTCATTACATCTGATCTTTGTTTCTTTCTTCTCTGTATGCTGTAAATAAAGTAGTAGTAATGAAGGAAGTAACTGCTTGTAGTGGAATAAGAGTTCAAAGTCTTTTTGGTTCCTTCTTGAACAGATCTGTCTTTTTGTATTTTCTTGAATTATTTTTTGAGTTTATTTATGAACTTTCAAGAATGGTCAAAGCTTAAAGATTTTTGATACAAAAGATCATTTGGGTGCTTATACCCTCTGGATTGAACTTGTTTATGATTCATTGCTTCTGTAGTTAAAATCGATATCCAGTTTACACATTTATATGAAAGTTCCTCTCTTTTTGCTTTGGTGTTGTAACTTGTAACGATTAAACATAAACAATGTGACACAAAGTTGTGTCATCTACTATGAATCCAGTTTCAGTTTTACCTCAACTGTCTGTTTTTTTTTTTTTTTGCTCTCTTATAGGTAAAAGCTAAAGAGGGTGTGATTCGTTTGGCTTTTCAAGAGTGAAGAAGAAAGTGATGGGTACTCACATCAATTTCAACAGCTTGGGTGTAGACTCTTCAGGAGGTAATAATAACCAGTCGAAGCCATTGGGGAGGCAGTCTTCGTTATATTCTTTGACATTTGATGAGCTTCAGAGCACATTAGGTGAGCCAGGGAAAGATTTTGGGTCAATGAATATGGATGAGCTTCTCAAGAACATATGGACTGCTGAGGAAACTCAACCCATCATGACAACTACATCCTCCATTGCAGCTGTGCAACAAAGTAGTGGTTTTGTTCCGGGAGGGAGTCTTCTACAGAGGCAAGGCTCCTTGACTCTGCCTAGAACGCTTAGTCAGAAAACTGTTGATGAGGTCTGGAAAAACTTGATGTCCAAAGATTGTTGTAATGAGAAGGATGCGCCTGAGAGGCAGCAGACTTTAGGGGAAATTACTTTAGAGGATTTCTTGCTCCGAGCTGGTGTTGTGAAAGAAGATGTTAACTGTAGTCAACAGAACCAAAACAGTAGTAATGAGTTTTATGCTAACACCAGTGTTTCTGATGGTTTGGGATTTGGATTTGGTCAGCCGAATCACAACAACATATCATTCAACGGCAACAGTAGTTCTATGATCTTGAATCAAACACCTGTAAGTGGACCAATGCAGTTGCAGCAACCACATCAGAGAATGCCTCCAATTATTTATCCAAAGCAAGCGAATGTAACGTTTGCAAACAACAATAGTGGTTTTGCTGCAATGGGAAAAGCAGGGGTTACTATTGCATCTACGTCTCCCCGGACGAGTAGTGCAGAAAACAATGCTTGGTCATCACCAGTTCCTTATGTGTTTGGTCAGGGAGGAAGAAGAAGCAATACAGGAGTGGAGAAGGTCGTTGAGAGAAGACAAAAGAGAATGATCAAGAATCGAGAATCAGCTGCTAGATCAAGGGCTAGAAAGCAGGTAAAGTGTTATTACCTATATTCTTTTCAAGAACTTTGATATTGATTTCGATGTTCGGATTAACCACAGGCTTACACCTTGGAACTTGAAGCCGAGATTGAAAATCTCAAGCAAAGGAATCAAGATTTGCAGAGAAAACAGGTGGGTTTTCTACCACTTTTTGGCTTGTTTTTACTGGCTTGTCCTTAAAGAATCTAGCTGGCTAAGTTCTTTCACTGAGCTTCCTCTATGATGATGCAGGCTGAAATTATGAAAACACAGAAGAATGAGGTGAAAACGTTCTTCCTTTCTTTATTTTTCTGTATGCGACAACCTTGTCTCTACATTACCAACGGCAAAAGACTCTTTACATTTCCAGACATTATTTCTCTCTGTCTGAATGTGGATCTACTGTATTTTTTATCGTAATTTTACTGATACGGCTTGTTTCATACAGCTAAAGGAATCGTCAAAGCAGCGTCCATGGCTGGCCAAAACGCAATGCTTGAGAAGAACCCTTACTGGTCCATGGTAGAAAGGCGAAATAAAAGCAGGAAGAGCCTGGTAATGTAGTACAACAACCATCAAAACGGAAGACTTTGGCTTTAGCTCGGACTTGGGACTTGGAAGACAAAAATGTAATAGAAGATAGTTTCTACTGTACAGGAGATATGCAGAGAAGCTTACAATGTAGAAATCTTTTGAACTGAATCTACTTAAGAGTGCAGAGTATGAGAGCTTTCAATATGAATTCATAAATGTTATATGTATATGTAAACTTAAAGACTGAGCTATATAGAACAAGTGATTAACTCAGAAAGAGAGTCCATTTATTGGAGAGTGAGGTACACTCTGGCTGCAAAGTGACTTGGAAGATGATGAACCAATGAATCGGTTATTATTGCTTCTTTGAAATCTCAAAACGGTTCTCTGCATAGTATCTTGGCCTATCTCCTCGTCAACAGCTTTAGCAAATCCGCTGTGCAACGGATCATAGCTTTCACACAACATCCTCAAGACTTGCTTAATCGATGGCCTAGACCTGCCTTCTTTCTCAGTACACATTCTCACAACCGATACAACAGCTTCAAGCTGTCTTCCTCCATCATCATCAATGGAGTCTTTGATTCTTGGGTCTACCAAATCCTTGTGTCTTGATTTCGTCACTAGAAACCTCTGAGATGTTTCAACAAGATTCATACCTTCATCAACTGCTCTTCTTCCCGTTATAATCTCCAGCAACACAACTCCGTAGCTGTACACATCACTCTTCTCTGTCAGCTCTTGTGTTACCACATACTCTGGATCTACATAACCTGAAAAACATATTTTAAAACTCAGTTTCCATCAGAAGCAGTGAAGTTGTTGTGTTCTGTATCTCTCTTCCTAACCTGGAGTTCCATGGATATCAGTATTCACAGGCTCAAAACAAAAAGATCCATCTCTAGACGAATGTGCAAGGCCAAAATCTGAAAGCTGCACCAAGAAAGCATCATTACATATCCAAGTCTAAAGGTCTCTGCAACACAGATAGTGAGTGCACTACTAGTTGTGCAAGAAGAAACGTGTCTGTAACGTAGAGGATGAGGAACTGTACATACCTTAGCTACGAATTTCTCATTGAGTAATATGTTGCTTGATTTAATGTCTCTGTGGCAGAGAGGTGGATCACAGTAGAAATGAAGATATTCCTGGATGAGAGAACAACGTTGCAGCCAAGAATCAAAAACTTTAACAGATTTGTAATGAAACTAAAAGGGTATATATCAGTTTACTAGAGAAAGTGTATATAGGAAAGACTTGAGAGTAATTACCAAAGCATTAGCCACATCAGAAGCTATTTTCATTCTTGTTTCCCAACTAAGTGGAGGCTTCTCTGTAGCTGCATTGGAGAGAAATAAAAAAACAAAGGAAGGAATAAAAGTTTCAGCTCTTTGGATCTTTTAAGCTTAAGGTAAAAGAAGCAAGCATGTACATACAATGTAGATGATCTTTTAAGCTGCCATTTTCCATATAGTCATAGATGAGGAACCTGAAAGGTTTGAGGAAAAGAAAAAGATGAGAATACTTTTTTAACATTTTTACGAAAAAAAAAACAATGAATGTTTCTTCACCTTTCTTTCTTTTCAATGCAAAAGCCTTTCAAGGCAACAAGGTTACGGTGATGCAGCTTAGCTAAAAGCTCTATCTCTCTGCAAAAATCTTGTTTAGATTGTTCAGAGGCTTTGTCCATTCTTTTTACAGCTGCAACCAATCCATCACTGAACTCGGCTTTGTAAACAGTCCCAAAACCTCCATGACCAATCACCGTCTTGAATTCATTCGTTGCAGTTCTCATTTCCTTGTAGCTGAACTTTTGGAAAGGAGAAGAATCATCTGCACAGAGACGATCTTTTATCAGTTTATTCATTCATATGACAATAATATACACTTTGTTTTTCTCACCTTGATGAATCTTGAATACAGGCCGGGGAGAAGGAAGTGTCTTCGTTGGTTTTCTATCCAAACTCTCAGATTCATCGAGTTCCCGGTTCTTTCTACGGATAAGAATCACCAGAACCACGAGCATTGTAAGAGAAACAGCCGTAACAACAATCCCAATGGTTGGAACCAATGTTAAATGATATGGATTGCTGCTTTCACTTGAAGTCATTGGAGAATCACTCTTGCTTGGCCCATCAGCACCAACCATGCTTGGAGACGGTCCTGGACTCGCCATAGGTGGAAATGAGACTGTCCATATGCAAATCAAATCAGAAAAAAAAGGACACAAACGGAAATGTGATGGTAAGAAAATTATAACTGTCTAACCTGAAGGAACAACACTAAGCTCAGTCACTTGAAAGAAACAGCTAAGTAGTTCAAGAGCTGAAGCATCGTCCATACGGCTTGCTAGTGTAGCATAAGTCGCATCACGACAAGTGCTTAGAGTAATGTTATTAGTCTCTGCACTTACGAGACTACGAAGGTAAGTGATACCAGTATTCAAACACTTCCTGCATTGGTTCACAGGAGAAAGTGGAGCTCTGCAGTTTCTTGTAACATGTCCAAACGTTGGAGACTGATGCATTTGCGTTACAGTGGTCCGACCTTCGCAGTTGTACCTAACGAGGATCTTGGTTCCTAAACCGCAATAACTAGTTGCGTTTCTAGAGACTCCAAAGAGCTCCATTGTTTTGGAGATGGAGCCAATGCAGGTTTCAGACAAATCTGATGCAACTCCGAGATTGTTTGACAAGTTGGCGTAACGAGCCACGGATATAGCAACAAAAGCGTTCATGTAACGGCAGCATTTGCCTCTGTTGGTTATGTTGGAGCAGACAGAAGATACTAGAGTGAAATTTGATGAAGTTAAATCCAATGGACAATCTACAAAACACACAGAGACAACAATGCTGTAACTTTAGTGTCTAAAACAGAGAATAGAGATTTGTCTCATAATGTACAAAGATTATCCAAAAGTTTCAAGCTTTAACCACTGCTTGAACAGACTAAAGCTTTTCTCATTATTTTTTACTCATTGGGACTTAAAAAGTTATTATTTTTCAAGATCTGTTTTCAGTTTCAAAACAGAGTATTTGCATGTAAGCAACTCATTCACCAGCAACTTTCCACAAATGAACCAAAACTCAGCATCTAGTTCAAAGAAAGCAACAAGATTTTGGAAACCCAGAAGCTCAAAATCTGATTTTGATGAAAAGGAGCACCATAAAAGCAAAAGAAGCTCTCTTTGAGAGAAAAAAAAAACAGAGGAAAAGAGAGAAAGGCAAACCTGCAGCCATTAGTGAAGGTAGTTGGGTTCCAAGTAATGCAATCAATGCCAACAAGAAAGCTTGACTATTCACCACCATGGCCAAGAGCAACCAGAGAGAGAGAGAGAGAGGGAGAGAGAGATTATAAAAAGGGTTAATGGAAGGTCTCTATGATATGACATTAGATGGTCTGTATACACTCTCACTTGACAAGGAAAGAGACAAAAAAATCACACCACTCTAATTCAATTTCGTGATGAAAAACGACGAATTGTTTTTAAAGAAGTCACTTAACTTTATCATTTCGTCTCCTTCACATCCATATGCAAATGAAATTAAACATTCTCATTTTGTTTTATGTTCTAACAAATCATGTTTAATTATTCAAATGGTGTGTGAAGTTTTCTTTGATTGGTTCAAACCAACACTAGTGCGTAATTAGTAGGATTCGCATGTTAATTATCATAATCTATTGTATGATTATGTCTCTCATAACAATTATTATGTCTCTAAAAATGTTAATTCAGTATTTTAATTTCCCAAAAAGGACGATTATAGTTTTGTCCTTTTCTTGGTGAAGAAGAAAGGTTTTGGCTGTTGAAAAAAAAAACATTTCTTTTAGTGTTTGAAGAAGAGAAAGCGACGCAGTGGGATAATATGGATAATGGGTCGATTCGAGGGATATTAATTCCAAAATTATCCTATTTTTAATTTTGGAAAGAAATTTTATTTCGAATTTTAAAAAAAAAAATTGAGAAATGAAAGGAGCAATGTGAACCTAAATGCTCTACATACAATATTCAAAAAAAAAAAAGGTCTACATAACGGTGGTGGGGGTCAGTCACATGTGTACATCCTGTCATTTCACAGGCCTCAACCGCAACATATTTTGTTTGATATTTCATTTTTTCAACGTTTTCTATTTTAAACTTTTTGAATTTTCAAAACTATGTGAAAATGCTTCATCGTGTCAAATTTCTCAAAGTTTATATACTATAGTTTCAAGTTTGATTCATACATATCCAAACTGTTCTAGAAGCCTGGCACTGGATATCTGAAACTAATTCATTTTTTTTGTTTGGATAAGAATCAAATATCTTTTTATCTTATTGGATTTTCAATCTTGTTGTTGTGAAGGATTTGTGGGTTTTGAATCCAACCCGACCCGAATTCGAGATTCGATGGGTACCCAAAATATCTGAAACTTCTAATATATATTAGGTATATATATGTGTTTTAGTATATTTTTGATATCATGTGTATTTTTAAAGTTTCAAATTTAGACTTTCGGATATGGTTTTGAGTTTCGGGTAAAATTTTAGATTTCAAAATTTTAATTCGGATAACTGAATAAAAGTTTGAGTATCTTTTTTGTGTAAAATTTTAGATTTTTTAGGTATTTAAATATTTCAGGTATTAATTTTGTGTCTTCAATATTTTTTAGGCCGGACGAGACTGAACCCGAACATAAATCGATCCGATAAATTGTTATCACCCTATTGGATCTAACTATAAATGATCTGAACCGATCTAGACTCGACATGATTCGAACCGAACTTGAACCGACAAGTTTTAATTATTCTATTGAGTCTAAATATCTAAAATTCTAAAGACTTATACCCGACAAAATCTGACCCGAATTCAACTTCAGGATCCGAATAACCCATGCCTACTGTGCCGAACTCAACAAATTTATTTCATAATAAATTGAAAACAGAGAATTTGTTTTTGAAATTGGTTTAAAATTGTAGTAGACTGGGCTAGATTGGGCCCATGGACTCTCTACGTCAACTATGGTGTTCTATAGAACGGGTTTAAAGGATTACAAATGGACCATCAGGAGCTATACAAAATGAGGTATGTGAAGGTGATGGCGTGCAAACTTTGTAATGGAAAATAACATTTGCCTTTTAGTTTCGTCAAGACTCTTCTCATCTCATGTATGCATATCCTCAGCCAAAGACTTAACTTTCAAGCCTCTAATGTTGGTACTTCTCGAGGACATAATAAGACCTTTTAAAAAGATAAGGCACATTTCACTTAATTGATATATCTTTTGATTATCATTGTTGTATCGTTATAAATTGCAAGCAAAAATAATTAGTAAGTTATTTTTTTTTAACATTTTCATTTTTTGGTGTACATTAAAAGATTTAAAAGAAAAGATACGATTATTTATATCATTAAAGTGTATTAATTTTAGGTCATTTGTTCATAGAGTATTTTAGAGTAAAATAAGTTTGAACTAGATTGACAATCTATCCGAAAATAATTTATAGTGTCTTGTGAGTAAGATCAAAAATAGAGAACAATCATATGGTAGTTTTGGATCACTAAACAATTTTTTTAAGTATCTCAAAATTAATGCATTATATCACACGAAGTGAGAATCACGAACCGAGTGAACATGCATGAGAGGTTCATTAGCCATTAATAGCTTCCCTTTTAAGCATTTGGTTCATAAATCCCACCAAATAAATATATTGTCCACACCAAGGGCACGAACTCTTGTTGCATCAGTCTAAAGCGCTCAAAGAGAGTTTACAATATTATTATATACACTTCTTCGCAGTTATCTCTCTACAACATCATCATTTTTCAAGAACTACCAATAGATGGTTTTGCTTCATAGGTTGTGGGACGAGGAGGACTTTGCATGTTGTATTTGCCAACAATTTGTAATTAAAATTATGATAACTTAACCTCTAATAGTGTACATTGTTTGCATGTCGATATAGTGATCTTTTATGATCATATATTTTTTTTCCTTTTGGTGTAGCGAACTTTTTGATTGCATGTATGTGTGTTTAACATAAAGTCTACCATAATTGGTTTTTATATTTTGTTTTTGAGTGTGGTAATCTTTTGAGAAACGACATTTTTATTTATTTTTAGTCCAACTCCTTAATTTTGATTCATATTTATGCATAACTGCGGAAGGTATCTGATGGTTGATGCTATGTTTTTGCCTGGACACACTCTGGAGGGATAGAACAAGTTAAACAGATTGCACATAATTTGTTTCTTCTATGGATCACATTCTCTTCTTTTGTTCTCTTGTATATTCTCGTATGCGGATGTGCTGATCTTACATTTTTTAGTTCAGGTAAATATCTCATATAATTTTAGTAATTTAAACCTAAAAGTAGAAGAAAAAAGGCAGCATTCTAATTTTTAGTCAAATGTGATTTTTGATTCGGAGATCTTTAATTACATAAGTCATTGTTCTCAAGGATAATATGTCAATTTATTGAAAACAACATATTCAGTCATTTTATCAAATGTATTAAAATCCGTTAATTTATTTTAATTATTTTATGTGTTACATAAAAAATTAAAGAGAGGTGAACGAAACACGAATCAGTATTATGATTGTCATCGCATGTTTCTATAAATCCCCTTGTATCTCTCTTTATATTCACATCTCTTTGAACTCATCAACTAAAAAAAAGGAAGAAAGCTTTCAACCATTTTGCTCCACGCACACCCTCTTCTCTCGTATGTCATTGTAAGTCTTGATTCTACAGTCTGATGTGTTTAAGAGCTTCGGAACTTACTGTTTGTCATCAATTAAAAAAAAATACTCAAAAATAGACTTAAATTCTTTTTTTTATCACCGAAATAGCATTTAAATAGAAAAAAATGATCAAAATAAACTTTATTAAAGAGTATAAATATTGATTGTATCTATTGGGTTAATTAATCTACACTTAAGGTTTAGAGTTATAAAATTAAAAAAGTATATTAAAATTTTTGAAAAAAAAAAATTTGGTCATTTTTTTTCTTAAAGTCTATTTTTATGGGAAAAAAAATTAAAAAACAAATATTTGAGAGATTTTCCCATTAAAAAAAGAAAAATCTTATAACCATTTTGCTCCAAGCATAACCTCTATTTTAGTTTCGTTTATTTTACTTGTTTATTTATTGTTTCATGATCTAATAATTTTGCTAATACATTTTTTGAAGCAAAAATGGAAATGAAAAACATCGTGGAAATTTATCCAAGAACAATCCATCAAGGTGAAACTGAGGGGAGTGCTTAATCGAAATTTCTCCCATCTAAGTATTGGAATCGCAAGTTTCACTAGAGAAATTTACTGTCCACACCAAAGACACAATCTCTTAGTGTATCAGTCCAAAGCACCTCAAGAGTTATAGTGGAGCTTATTGAACTAAGAATTTGAGAGAATTCAAGATTTGAGAAAATCCAAAGAAATTCGAAATTTGAATAAATCATAAAAAGATTTGTTACAAGTTTTCTATGTTTGTGAAGATTTTTTTGGGTTTTTGAAAAAAATCTTTCTTTTTAAATTTTAAATATTTATTTAAATAATAATTTATTTCTACATTACTAAAATTTGATATTATTATCGCTTTCTGAAATATATAAAATATATAAAAAATAAAAAATATTTTTCAAATATTTTTATTTTATTTCATTTTAAAAAAATATTTTTATTTTAAAATGTGAAAGAATTTTTTTTATTTAAAAAAAATTCAAATACCATCATAGGATGTGGTATTTCAATTGGTTATTTTTCTCACTGTAAAATATCATCCAGATTCAACAATCCCATTTGATGGATTTTGTTGACAAAATCTATATTTTCCAATAAGCTGGAATTTGAGAGAATTTATACAAGAGATAAAGACCAAAATAGACCTAAAAAAGTTTTTGTCCCAAAAATAGCACCCAAAGAGAAAAATGACCAAAATAGACTTTATTAAAAGATGTAAATATATATTTATACATTTGGGTTAACTAATCTAAATTTAGGGTTTAGAGTTATGGGGTGGGGGTTTTGGAGTTGAGGTTTAAAAATTAAAAAAATTTAAAAATATTAAAATTTTCAAAAGAAAAAAGGTCTATTTTTGTCATTTTTTCTTTCAAGTGCTATTTTTGTGACAAAAACTTCAAAATTGCTATTTGAGAGATTTGCCCTTTATACAAATGACTAATCCAATAAGCTTGGATTTCGTATGGACTTTGTAAATGTTAGATACAATAAGAGGGGATTTGTGAAAAAAATGAAATTCTCTCAAATCTTTAATCCAATAACACCCCCTATATAATGTTATTGTAGACACTTCCTCATAGTTATCTCTCTACAACAACTTCCTTGCTCAAGAACCCTTAATGGCTGGTTTGGCTGGTTGAAAGATATACCACATTATTGATATATATTTCTATTATCATTGTTTTTGACAAAGTTCCATTATCACTGTTGTGTCATAATAAGTTGCAAGCAAAACAATTGTAAGCTATTTTATTTTGCAGGTTTAGATTATATTCTGTGACGTTGTTCATAACCATAGGTCCATTGAATGATTTCTTAGAATAAAGGATAATAAAAACAACTTTTCTTATTGTTTTAAAAACTACTCAAAACTATATTTATAGTGAAGGACAATTCCCTTTAATATGTGGATATGGAAAACACAAACCTAATCTAATAGAAAACTTTTTTTTCTTATTCTAGATTTTCTTTTTGTGTTTATCTCTTAACATATTAAACATTTAATAATATGTTAAGTTTCCACAAGCTTGGAATTACCCAACAATCACCCCCTTAATTCCAACTTGAATTAGGGAGACCAATTTCTTGAACTCTGATTAAGCTCCTCATTTGCTTGAACTTAATCCTTGCTAATGACTTGGTTAGGATGTCGGCCTTCTGCTCAACACCCGACACATGCTCCACTTCGATTTGCCTATTCTCCACACACTCTCGAATGAAATGATATCTTGAAAGTATGTGCTTACTTCTTCCATGGAAAACCGGATTCTTTGTTAAAGCAATGGCTGATTTGTTGTCGATCCTAAGTCTGACTCTCTCGCCTTCTTCACTTAGTATCTCACTCAACAATTCCTTGATCCATATAGCTTGCTTCGCTGCTTCCGTTGCTGCCATGAACTCTGCTTCGCATGATGACAATGCAACCGTTTGCTGCTTCTGCGACGTCCAAGTAACCAGTGATGAACCATAATAGAATGCATGTCCTGACGTGCTCCTCCCGTCATCGACATCAATGTTGTGACTGTTGTCACTATAACCAACAACGCTCCTTGAGCCATCTCTCTTGAAGAACATACCAAAGTTTGTTGTTCCTTTCACATATCGCAATATGTGCTTGATGGCTTGTCCATGAGAGTCTCTCGGATTATGCATGTATCTACTCAGTATGCCTACTGCGTAACACAAGTCAGGTCTTGTGTGAAGCAGATACCTCAAACATCCTGATTCATCTTCAGCTTTTGAGATTTTCAAAGTCGACTCCATTGGTACGTGAGTCGTGTTACACGCTTCCATCTTTGTGTCACACAGGATTCCTTGAGCATACCTTTCTTGTTTTATTCTGATTTCGTTTGCTCCTTGAATCACTTCTATGCCAAGGTAATATGTTAATATTCCTAGATCTGACATCTCGAATTTCTTTGACATCTCTTCCTTGAATTGCTTAATCACCTTAAGCGAAGTTCCTGTCACAAATGGATCATCAACGTAAATGGCTATCAACAAAAAGTTTCCTTCTTCGTTCTTGTGGTACACTGATGGCTCCTTCGTGCACTTCTTGAATCTCATCTCCTTGAGAACTTGATCGAGTTTCACATTCCAGGCTTTTGGTTCTTGGCGTAACCCATACAACGCCTTGTGTAACACATAAACTCGATCCTCTTCTCCTTTCTTTTCAAAACCTTTGGCTTGTGTCACATACACTGTCTCCTTTAGATCTCCATTCAAGAAAGCGGTCTTCACGTCCAGATGATGAATCTCCCATCCGTTTGTTGCAGCAAGGGCTATTAAGAGCCGTATAGTTTCGAGACGTGCCACTGGTGCAAACACTTTATCGAAATCTATTGCTTATCTTTGTACATAGCCTTTTGCCACAATTCTTGCCTTATACTTGTTTATTGTACCATCCACTTTTCTCTTGATCTTGTAGATCCACTTTAACCCTATAGGTTTTACTACCGCCGGTCTATCCACAAGCTCCCATGTCTTGTTTCTTGTGATAGAATCCAACTCAGCTACAATAGCTTCAACCCATTCTCTTACGTGTTCGGCCTCAAGATATTTCTCTGGCTTGCCATCTACTGTGAGCAACAACATTTCACTTCTTGATCTGCAAGTAACACATAATCATCGAGATACCTTGGTTTTGTTATGGTGCGGCCGTGTCTAGTCACCAACGGTTGACCACCACCGTCTTGGTTTGCATTGTGATATGTATCTTCTTCTTCTTCCTCATCTTGGTATATAGCTTATTGTTCATGATCCTCACCTTGATCATTACCTTCTTCTATATCACCCTCATGCGAAAGCTTAAGCATACTAGGTTCACAATCAGCTTGGTTGGTTGTAGACGTCCAATCCCAAGCTTTCTTCTCATCGAAAATCACATCTCTACTCACCATCACCTTCCATGCGACTGGATCATAGAGTCTATATGCTTTGGAACCCGACTCAGTTCCAAGATTGATCACACTCTTTGATCTCTCATCTAACTTCTTTAGATGTGTCATACTGGTTTTTGCATGTGCTACACAACCGAATATCCTTAAGTGCTCGATATTTAGTTTCTTCGATGTGAGACACTCGTATGCCGTTTGATCCTTCAAGGCTTTTGTAGGAACTCTATTGATGAGGTAAGTTGAATGTCGTATAACTTCCGCCATAAGTAATTCGGAATCTTTATTGCCTTCAGCATACTTCTTGTCATACCCATTAAGGTTCGGTTTCTTCTCTCTACAACACCATTTTGCTGAGGCGTGTAATGCACGGTTAGATGCCTTGTAATTCCATTCTCTTCACAGAATAGATTGAACGCAGCTGAGGTAAACTCTCCTCCTCTATCGGTGCGAAAGGTCTTAATGGTTGAACCGGTTTGCTTCTCTACACTTTTCTTAAACCTTGTGAACTGATCTAATGTCTCACTCTTCTCCTTCATAAGTATAGTCCACATATACCTGGAGAAGTCATCAATTAGGACAAAGACATACTTGTTATTTGCAGGTGTTGGTGGTGTGATGGGTCCACACAAATCTTCATGCAATAACTCCAATTGCTTTGTCGCACGAAACATGGCTTTAGTCGGGAATGAATGTTTAATCTGCTTCCCTACTAGACATGCGTCACACACGCTTTCTTTGTGTGTTACACACGACATTCCTACGACCATATCCTTCTTTACCATGTTGTTCATCACGCCATAGCTTATATGTCCTAGTCGAGCATGCCACCTCATGTTGCATCTTCATCTCTGACATGTAAACACTGCGGATAGCTAATCTCCATCGGAGTTTTGTAGAGGCGGTTCTGAGATCTTGTTACACGTACAAGCAACTTGCCACACGAATCTGTGAGTGTTAAATAGACATCTTTCATGTTAACCTCACATTCGTTTTCTGTTGCTTGTCCAAGACTCAATATGTTATGCTTCAGGTCGGGTATGTAGTATATGTCTTTGAGTGCCTTCTTTTCTCCAGTCTTGCACACAAAGGTAACAAGCCTCTTTCCTACGATATCAACACACGATCCATCACCAAACTTCACTTTCCTTTTGGTGTTGAGATTCAAACTCGAAAAGAATTCCTTGTTTTCCGTCATGTGATTGCTCGCTCCATTATCCAAATACCAAACACTTGCATTGCCTTTGTCGATATCAAGATTCTTTGGAATCACCTTGTCTTCATTCAAGAATACCACCTCGTGTACATAGAGGGCATCGGCCTCTTGTGTTTCATTTAAGTTGGTTTCTTGATTCCACTGACTTCTCGGGACATGAAGTTGCATAGTGACCTGGCTTGTCACATCTCCAACATATCAGCTTGGAACGATCCTTCTTCGAGTTTTTGTCTTCGGTGTGTGACACATGGTTTTGGTTGTGTAACCTACCTCGACCTCTACTTCTTCCATTCCATCCTCTACCTCTACCACAAAAATCTTCATAGTTCCTCTAAATATGGTGATTGTTATCCGAAAACATAAGCTTCCCTTGGTCTTCTTTTGAGTTTCTTCCCCTACACGCTCCTCATACGCTTTTATCCTTCCAACTATGTCCTCAAAATCCGTAGAGTTGAGTTCTAGGACTTGCTCAAGCGACGCTACGATCTGGATATACTTGTGTCTTGAAAGACCCTTCAAAAACTTCTTAGCCATCTTGGATTCTTCTATGTTTTCTCCCAACGAGGCTGCCTTGGATGATAACCCTGATAGCTTTCCCACAAAGTCTTCCACGGTATCACTATCATCCATCTTCAACCTGTCGAACTCCGTCATCAATGTCTGAAGTCTTGCCTCCCTTACACAATCAGCTCCAAGGTGTCGTGACTTGATGGTGTTCCAGATGTCTTTTGATGCGGTTTGTTCTCCCACCTGGAGAATCAAAGTTTCAGGACTGGATTGAAACAAAATAGCAATCGCAACATCGTTCTTCTTTTGATCATCCGAACCAGGGTCTATCGTGTCCCACACATCATGAACATGGAGTAACACCCTCATCCTTATCGACCAAACTATGTAGTTTGTCGAGTTCAACATC